>CABFOQ010022617.1:32738-54746 GCA_900660455.1 Gephyroberyx darwinii
TAGCTATAAAGGATACTTCAAGACTGAGGCACGGTTCACAAGTGCAATGCAATTTGGCTTATCCCAACCTTTGTTCGGGTCCCTACAAATGACCAAACATAGTACAGACTTGATCTACTGCTGCTTGAACTCAGGAGTTTGGGAGCAGCTAAAAACCCTATTCAGATTCAGAGTCATGGTGGTATTTTTCAGTGTGTGCATTCGGCAGGGACAAAGGGTCTACCGATATCCCATAACCCTGAAGCTCAAAAAGCAACACCGTCTGTGAGCAAAAAAAAAGGGGGGGAAAAAGAAACACTCACTGCTCCTCTGTGGCTCGGTTGGTTAATACGAGTCCTGCAGGTTAACTTGCAAGGCATATATTTGCATGACAGCAACGGGCCACTTCTCAGTGCAAAAAATGAAGGAATTGAATTGACAGTGGTTCGTCATTATCAGGTGTATAATTAAGATTCGCTTGTGAAAACTGAAATATATTAGCTTTGGTTATTTTCCCCTCGCATTCACGCACATGGAGAAAATGATTTGTTGCATATCAATCACATAAACACATCGCAATCTTTATTCTGTAGAGTGGCAAAGTCTACGCGCTGCTATAATTTGGGATCATATAGCCTATAGGACATATTAATAGTGAAACGAATTTTAGACTCAATAATATAGTTTTTCTTAATAAATAGGGTGAATGTCAGAAGATATTTGATACTTGGTCGTGTGTTGTCATTATCCACAGCGCTTGAGACGGGTCGACTGGGCCACTTCCTCATGGACAAAACCTTTTCGACTGAACATAAATAGGAAATGACAGGTGTTTAAAGGTAGGAGGGAAATTAAAAAAAATGAACGCAACTATATGCTTGACATTTAGGTTGTGAGGGAAAGCTCGACTTTCCCCCCCATATAGCCTAGAATATCCTAGAATATCCTTACTATAGTGCAAACTACAGCACAATGCAGTAAACTATAGCTTATATATTTCACATTATTATTCCTGCTCCACACGTACCATACCGTATAATTACTACAATACACAGCAGTCAGCTTTATTATTTTTCCATGTGGGCCTGGATCTTCTTTGAGAGGGATTCTTAAAAACTCCTGACAACAGGGAAGACGCTGTCCTCTAACTCTTGGTTTCTGGATGAAAATAGCTGTGAACAGAGTCGACAATGCCTGGTGTTCCCGCACTGCGATTCTTTTCGTAATCCGTCAGACTGGTGATGGGGTGTATTGTGGATTTATGGGGGGAAATTAGCATAAATTATGAGCAAATCTGCGTGTGCGTGTGTGTGGTCCCTGGTATTGCAAACCCTCCAAGCGGAAAGGTGGCCCTGGCCAAAAGCTTGAATAGCCATAGCTCAAAATAGGCTTCCCATTTGGTTTTCACATTCATATAATTGACTTATGGATATTTTATACAGTTTTCACCACACCATCCTCAAGGGTTTATTTGCATTTCTGAAGTACTTTTCAATCTTCTTTACATAAACACAATAGACTTGATTGCCTCATGAAGTTTCAGTTTGAACAGCATTGTTTGCATTGTGTTGCTGTTTTTATATTGTCTGCTTCCTTTGCTCAGCTCTAGGCAAAATTAGCTGAGAAAAACTAACAGTCGACTCATCAACGAACTTGCTCATGGCAAATAATTTTGCATGGCGTTTGCATTTCGTAAACAATATTATTATTTATTTTAAATACACGAAGACGCAATTTTCCAAAACAAACTAGACCTACTACCTTATAATCCACATCGCATTAAAAAGATTTACCGATCAGCTAAATGAGCTATAAGTGATACTTAACATTTTACGCATGGCGAATAAACCTTTAACAAAACTATACTCATTACACACATCACTGTTCAAAGAGAAATATTTTAATAAATCCATATTTAGATTATACAATACAGACTGACTTCAACAACAGCACATATCGCTAAAAGCCAACTGCAGGATATCAAAAAGTTGCAACGTGCCATATAATTTTCCTGTCATTCATTTGTATATTCCATTTATAATTGTGAATTGCAACTGTAAAGCCCGCTGAAGAAGTATGTTAGCGCATACCTTCACACACTGAGTGCCATCGCAGTTCAATTCCGGTTGCTGAGCCTTTTCACCCCTTTTTCTGTCTTCAAATGGAAATGATTTCTATTGGCCCAAGGTGTCCATGTAAATAGGTGTAAATGAAACCAGATTATGCCTTTCTCCCAGCCCCCTCCTCCCATGGCAATTGTCATGTGATAGCAAAGAGGTGGCACATTAATGGAGCGCCTCTACAGGGGTCTTTTCTGCTCATGTCACTACATAAAACTATCAGATGGTTAGAGGAAGGACATGGAGGCATCCACTTCTTAGCTCTTCTTATCAAGGACGCCAGATGAAGCCTATTCAACTCTGCTAGCGGGACAAGCTGACTTACTTTGCAAGAAAGACTTACAGCGCCCGTCATCCCATAAATGTGCACCGTCCGACCGCCTGCAAACTCCAGAGGCGCTCAACCTGTACCGGCTATTTTACGCAGGTGATACTTCAGCACAGCCCGAGCTTTACAACCTTCAGCGGTTGTGTTCATGACGAGTGGCAAGTTTTCGCCAAGAAATCAAGGGAGACTAAATTTTACTTTTGTGAAGAATATCGAGGATGCCTCGTCCAGGGAGAAACACGTACAGCGACCAGAAACCACCTTACTCCTACATCTCCCTCACTGCCATGGCGATCCAGAGCTGCCCAGAGAAGATGCTTCCTCTCAGTGAAATTTACAAGTTCATCATGGATAGATTCCCTTATTACAGAGAAAACACCCAGCGATGGCAAAACTCTCTGCGGCACAACCTCTCCTTCAACGATTGTTTCATCAAAATACCACGGCGCCCAGATCAACCAGGTAAGGGCAGTTTTTGGGCGCTGCACCCCAGCTGCGGGGACATGTTTGAGAACGGAAGTTTCCTGAGACGCCGCAAACGTTTCAAAGTGTTGATGGCATCCGATCATTTGGCTCCGAGTAAACAATCAGAGGCTGCCCATTACCTTCAACAGCAAGCCAAACTAAGACTCAGCGCACTGGCAGCCACCGGCACACACCTTCCGCAAATGTCCAGTTACAATCTTGGAGTGTCTCAGTCATCAACTTTTAAGCACCCGTTTGCCATTGAGAACATCATTGCCAGAGAGTACAAGGTCCCGGGAAGCCTTGCATTTTCCACCATGCAGTCCATGTCTGCCGGGTATCCTCTCCACAACCAATTGACTACAGCTTGGCCCCATATGTACAACACCAGCGTGATTGACACGGCGGCCCCAATTTCCATGGCAGGCAGCGACTACAGTGCCTATGGTGTGCCCATCAAGTCTCTCTGTCACGGGGGACAGTCCTTACCGGCTATCCCTGTGCCAATAAAGCCCACCCCGACCTCCATGTCCGGTTTCTCGGCGCTACCTCCTCACATCCCCGCTTTTCTATCAAACTCTCCACAGTCTCTGAGCCCGACGTCCCCACAGACAGCGACGAGCCAAAGCAGCCCTGCCACCCCAAGCGAGACTCTGACGAACCCCGCGACACTGCAGTCGGTGGCTGTCCATTGACCGACAATACAGTGAACTTTTCCAATAATGAACTGTTGGCTGTCCCAGGCCCCTTACCAAACCCAAAGTTTATATTCTCGTCGTCGGAAAAATACTATCAAGGCGAGAAGTTGAGTTGATTTATTTGTGTATGTATTGAATGTGTCGCTTTAAATTCTGTCATAGGAGTCACAGCACAGAATCGCACAGCGAAGTATTGCTCTTCAAAATATAAATTATTTGATAGTTCTATTTTTCAGTTTATTGTAAAATGTAAGTTTTCTGGAAGGATTGAAGAAAGTTTGTTTTTTGGTATCACCAGCTATGATTTTAAGTGCTTGCAATTCCCATGGCAGATTTTCAGTTTTATCAAATAGCGAACTCACTTTTGCACCGTTTCTGTGTGACCACTGTAATGTCAATGAAATTGCGAGGCAATGGTTCTGTGTTTTTCTTTGCTTTTAATACTGGAATGATGGTTAAGGGTATACCAAATAGGCATAGGGGTTAGATTTGTTCTTACCATCCCTGTAAAAAAAAGAAAGCAAACAGAATAATGAAATCTTTTCAAAATTGAAAAGTAGTATTGTTGAACGTCCTCAAATGCAAGATGTGAATATTGAAAATAACTGATACTGAAATGTTGTAAAATGCACTTTTTAGTTTTATGTTTTAGATATCTATTTTCCAGAAAAATGTTCTGTGAAGCATTTAATTTAAAAAGCTGTGGTGACCATGTGTATCAGATGCTGTAAATCTGTACTTTTCTGTTTAGGTAAAGCATGCATTCTAAATTTGTGTTGTTATTGTTGTTGTTGTTGTTTTGTTTTTATTTGGGTATTTTTTTTGCAAGCATGCGTGCTTTTGAAAAGTGTGCAAATAGTCTGCAATGAATTGGAAAAATGGTCATCAAAATATTTTCTCATTAAAAGTGAAGTAAACAATCACATTGTTTCTGGAGATTTTCTTACTAATATGAGGCCACAAATTAATGTAGCCAATTTTTAAATACTAATTATTATTATTTCTTAATGTGTTAAACTAAAAGGAAATCACTTCATGGTAATATTCGATAGCATTCTTCAGTTTTCTATTAGAAAACAATTATTTTAATCTTTTAATTATTTTAATGTAATCTTTTTCCCCCATCCTAAATTCAGACCTGTATGAATTCAGTGTGGGTGTTAAAACGCTTTGCAGACATTAGAGCTCCTGCCGAAGCACTAGGGAGAGAAATGAATCGTGCAGTCGATTAGGATGCATGGAGTTGCCATGCCATGGTCACAGCGCAGACAACTGGGCTCATTCATCAAGCTGTAGGCTTTACACAATTAAGCCCAACAATAAACATTTAGACAAGCAACAAATACAGCAAGCTATAGTAGGCCTAAGTCTAAAGTAACCATAATGATAGCAGAGTTATGTTTCAACTTTACAAATGTCATAGGCTAATTAAATAAAATTGCCATATTGATAATTGCACCATTTCGCAATGGGTGAAGGTAACGCTACAGACCTGCACTAAGTCTTATTTTTCTTTTCTTTTTTTCCCCACTTTGTGTGCAAGTTTTATTCATCATTTGTTTCTAGGGATAGGCGGAGCAAAATTTGCAATTAAATACTACTCAATACGAAATACATTTTTAACATTCACTTATTTGATTTGCTTTTAGAAAGGCTTGAATGAAAATAAAGCGCTTTATCTGCTTCACCCATAGAAAGCAACAGCCTATCTCGGGGTATTAAACAAATACATTAGAATTCCGTCACTTTATGCAATCGAGTAGATCAAATAGAGGGTCTCAGGCCACTTCATTCTCCCTCATTCACTTGAATTGAAAGTGCAAAGAATTGCAAACTTAGACTGGGCCACCAATGTAGATTTAGCCTTTTTTTCAGCAAGACAAAAAGACTGATTTTTCACAAACACATTGCTGACTGGGGAACTAGGAAACGAGCTCCGAGACCCTTTTGGAATTTAAATCCACCCCTCCCCCATGGACTGTTTGTACAACAGTGTTAGTTTTTTCCACTTTGTGCATTTGTATGTATAACATTAATGCTGACTCTGGCTGATTAAATGTATTGAAGTTGCAAAGCTAGTTTCCAAGCTTCCATGTTAAATCTGATATTATGCTGTATAGTCATGACAACTACAATTATAACACATTAATAGACAATGAAGCTTTTTGAATAAGCGCATTTATATGGTAATTAACTTACTTAAATAGAATAACATACCTGTATCTCTATGAATAAGAAAACAGACAGCCAGCGCTCCTCATGTAGACATGCTAAGGAAAAACCATATTGAACATGTTGAATTCACAATGTGCCAGGTAGTGAGAATATATAGATATTTGTCTGTTTTTGTCTGTTTTTTGGAGTGAATTTAAGTGCACACAAAGCTACTATTTAGTTTGCCTAATGTATTGTCTAGGCGTTGCATTGATAAAATTACATAATTTGGGCTTTAGAGGGCTGAAATATTTTGTGAACAAGAATTCATTCAGTGTAAATTCACGTAGAGGGTACGATCAAACAAATGTGAAACTATTTAACTGGAAGTTTTCATTTCAGCGCCTTCCTCTTTAAAAGCAACATCCAGTCATCCTACATTTAAAGACACATTGGTAATATCAGAAAAAAAGTCTAAAACGATGCACTGCAGAGGTTTCTATAATATCAGTAGTCTGACCAGATAAATGGAAGGTTGAAGTTGTGACGTTGGCATTCAATTCCCATCCAAACAAATAAACACCTTCAGCTTTACCTGAAAGAAAGCGAAGAAAAGGACAAACCAATTACACCTCTTAGTGAGCCGATGGGATTAAAAATAATGTTACAGCTGCTATAACATTTCAAAAAAGGCGGAGGCAGGAAAAGAAGTCCGTGGTTGAGGAAAGAGACAAGAGAAGCTTTATAAACAGGTATCAACCCATTGCCATTGAAGAAAACTGATCTTTTTATCCTCACCTGACATTCATCATACTGAACTCACAAGTCTGGAAAACATAATTTTCTCTGAATAATAACCTTAAACACAAATCGTTTCTGGCTTTTGCATGTCAGTTCCTGAAATATTACTGCTTTCCCAAGATATCCTTAAACTTTTAACCATTGTTACCTTTAACAATACATTTTTGGCCTATCAGTAAAAAGTCTATTTTGCAGTGGGAATACAGATTTAGATTTTCTATAGATGGCTTGAACTGGTTACTTGAATGCTATTCTTAATTAGCACTAATATGAACTCTGTTGGGTAATCCAAGTCTAGCAAGTTGTCCTTGTTCTCTCAACTATGTTCTACTTAGACAATGAAGAAGGTCATCTTAGGCAGGGGATGAAATATAGACCACATGCAAAACCCCAATGTTGTAGTTTAATTAAAATAATTCATTAAAGTGGAAGCCCAAGGTAATTAGCATGTATAATTTATGATTTGCTTAATGCATGCAGGCAGTGGCCTCCGCAATAAACTCAACTTAACCTCAAGTAGAAAACTGAAATGGACAGGGTGCTGTTATTTACTATGTGTTTATTGTTTGGGTATTTGTCAAGGGGAAGCAAGTGTTTCATAAAACGCCGGATGTTATCTGGCTTTCACTGCACACAAATGACTTATTTGTTTATGAGTTTATCTTGTGGATTTATGCCCACTTATAACGGATGCTGTCAGGTTTGCTGGGAAAGATATTGGGAATTGCCCTCACTATTGAGTTTTTAACTTAGGTTTACTATTAGCTTGTTGGTCTGTACTGTTGAGAATAGTTTGCTTGGATACTATAGTTTCTCTGCTGACAGAATGAGGCCATGAGCGAACATGTACCACAAGATAGCGTATCTCCTCTTTTCAAGCAGGCTGTCAACACTGACTTTTGGAAGCAGCAAAATAATCAATGATAGACAAAACTTGCATTATACTCTGCAAATGTGTCAATCCTTGACAAGCCTTTCACATTTTGAAACATGGCTAGTGGCGATATTTTCTTCTTTCTTGCAAATACCGTGGTTTTGATAAAATGACAAAGTAAAACCAATATTTCAGATGGTAAGCCTGTAACCATAGTAAACAGATTTATTTTAGTGGTAAATAGAGCAACATGGCTGACTACTCATTGCTGGGAAAGGAGCCTCTGAATGTCCTTACTGTGAGCCACTGATGACTCAGAATAACCCAATGAAAACAGGTGATAACTGTTGTAACCATCTGGCATGCAGTTTAGGTTTCCAAATATTTAAGTCTTCACCTTAAAATCAGACTAGACACATTACACACAATCTACAGTTGACTAATCTTATTTTATCATGCTTAACATTCATACAATTTTGTCAATTTGTTTGTTAATTCTCTCCTGCATCCAGCCAACGCCTCACCCACACCCTCCCCCCAGTCTGCCACATCATCTTTGCCATTTTACTGGACAACACAGAAGATGATGATCTGAAAGATAGAGGACAGTGTGGGGATGACATGCTATACATAACCACAAATGAAGTCTGGATTGTCATTGTTTTGTGTTGTCTAGCTACTGCACCTTGGTCCACTGACAGCCTAATCTTAGACTTGATTGGATCAGCTTGCTCCAGTTACAGAAGTGAAAGTTAATTGAACAACTCCTGTCCTCACAGTGCACGCTGTCAGTATCATATTATGGTAAAGTCATCAGTCATATACATGGATCACAGGCTAAATGCATCACATGGCTGTGGCTAAGGGCAAAGGGCAGGTATAGTGGGCAGCTGGAGTAGCAGGGGAATGCAGAAGCATACAAGGCCGGCTCAGCCAAACACCCATGTGTGCATGAAATTAGAGTGTCAACATCTGATTCATGCTGCTGGGTGGTGACTGTGAAACAAATTATGTCAGCGGGTGGCAGCAGCAAAATTCCACTGAGAAGCAGCAGATAGTGGCTACGTGGATGTTATGGTACGCTGTAGATTCTCTTCGTTAGATTTGGGTGAAACTTCTGCCACCAATCCAGAGTTCCCCAGCATATGTTCCAAATGCTCACGAAATGAGTGAAAATTGGCCTTTTCAAAAATTGTGCTATCAAGTGCATTATTGAGCTCATAAAATACAAAATTTCCTAGAGGGTGTTGCCATAGAGAAGACCGAATGGCCCTGATAAATGGGGTGACAACTGTTATTCAAGATAAGGATGGTTATTGTCACAGGGTGTTAGTTATGTAAGGCGCTAAGGAGGGACTCCTGCTCTGACTTTGCAACAAAATGTCTTTACAGCTGAAAATGTCATAACCAAAGAGATTATGTGTTGGCAACTATATATATTGATCTCATGGAGGTTTAGTCTAATGTTCATTAGATCATTCAGTAAAACATTAGCTGTAAATTTAATGGCGGATATTCTTTTAGTTGGTCACTAGCTTCAGTGTGCAGTGAAAATTACTAACACATTTTTTCCAGGTACAATTAAAAAACAACAACCTGTTGGGCAGGTTGAGACAGGGTTGAGACAGCTAGAGCCTTGGCTGTACTTCCATCCATCAAACCTCAGGCACCAGCCCTGTCAGCCTCCACCTCCAAACACACGCTACCAAATCACGTGACATATACGTTACATTAAAAAATAATACGTCTTTTTAATTTAATTTTGAAGGTGGCTTTAGGAAATTGCATAACTTAAGTTAGATACATTTTTGACATATAATGCTGTGTAAGTGGACTATACTGATTGTGTACAATAGTGTCCCTATGTCTAAATTGATAGATAAATATATTTATTTTTCTGTCTAATCTGGCATGCCTATGAAGGGTGTGTTCTGTGAACCAAAAGCTTCTGCTCTGTCCCAGCTTGTCTAGTCACAACTAATGGGCTAGTCCTCATTTAAAATACAGCAATCTGTTGCACTTGCAGGGTATTGGTTACCTATGTTTCAATATTGAGTTCAAGGAAGCGCTACAGTGGGAGTTTGACCAAATGCTTGTTCATACAGAATTTCAGTGTGGGAAGCCAAATCAGCGGCTCATACAAACAAGCCTCTTTAATGAAGGTACTTAACAGATTTAACACCAGAATGTTTTTTGTTCTCAAGTGCTTTAGCTGTTAGGTGTTAGAACTATAACATATTCTGTGGATTTTAGCAGCCTGCTATTTCCCCTTTTAAATGTGGAACGACAAGCTAATTTATCACCTTTCGTTGGGATCTTATCGTACCCTCTACAATCATAAACTAACACTTGCTCAGGACTTCAAAGGTGCACTAGGTAGCAGAGGTGAGAAGAGGTCCTATGTCCGCTGGGGGCCAGTTCCTTCCAGAGATGACATGGAGCTGATTAGCAGGAGTGTGCAGCGGGCCCCGTGGGGCAGCAGCTGGAGAAGCGCTCCCCAAGGGACCAGGGAGAGGTGTGAGTTTTGACAGCTTCTGTCTCTCCCCTCTGGATACTGCAGGGTCAGGGCACCCTCAGTGAGCCTGGGTTCCGTGCTGGATAGGAAGTCAGCGGTAATTGCTGTTCAGCCAGTGGGATAGAAACAGAGGCCACAATGACCAGCTAAGAACACATAGCCCATTTCCTCTTTGTCTTGGTGTGTTTGAGGAAGGATGCTACCTCCTTTCCAATAGAACAAAGCTGCAATAAAGATCTCACAATCAAATACAATGTTGCAGAAGTTGCTGAGGAAGGCGTATCGTTCTCGTCTTGCCAATTTATGCTGCACACTTGGAACCTTTTCCTATCCTGGGAGTCTGTGAGGCCCAGATGGCTGCTTGTTATTGCATAACAAGGCTACATTGTTTTGTTAATGTAACTTCATCTGTCTTTGATGTAATCTCATGTTGGCATGGCCAGTGTGAAAATCCCCATTAAGTGTATGATCCAGCACTGTGCTCATTGTGATTGTGATAATCTCCTGCATTGAAATTCCACTTTGTTCCTTTGTTTCTTTGTTAGTGAACACAATGTGTGGTTAATTAGCAGCCACTGGTAACCTCTGCGTTCCTGGATACTTGATCACAGCTGAAGTGTACTCTTCACTGGGATACAGGGCTGCTGGCACTCACAAGACTTAGCCCAAACACAAGGTCTCAGCCAATCGAAAACAAACAGAATACGAGCACAGTGCCGATCTAATCCCTTTCAGATTACACAGGCCACAAAATTATCAATTGTAATTGTTTCTACATTAATTACTCTAATCTATATTTCCTTGATTGGATCCAAGACCTACAGAGGAAGTTACTATAAAACCAGCCTATCCATCATCATGACAAACGTGAGGGTAAGGTGATCAGCTTTATGCACTGATCAACTTCATCAAGCATTGTCAAAAGGTCTCAGTGTAGCCATTATCCAAGCCAAGGTGTCACAGTATGATGTTGTTCTCTATTTCTTCTTGGTGTAGAAGCTCTCCACACAGTGCATTTATCTGCAATATTGCCCTTCCGCCACTTCAGATCTCCCCATTCCCTGGTGGTCTAATTTATGTTAAGTCACAAACCTCCCCTATGGCTGTTTTGAAATGTTCAGAATGGAGACTGTGTGCTCCAGGTTTATGCCAGCACCACAATCCCCTGTGTAATTGTTCTCTATGGGAAAGCACATCTCAGTGAAACCATCTGCAAGTCCATGGGGCAGTTTCCTAAGAATGAGTGGACTTCTTAGGGGGTTCCACTGCAATCCAGTTTCTCTTGTGAAGCAAGTAATTAATTCAAATCTCAGGAAGTCAATAGCTGCCTGGATCAGAGGCACGCAGCACACAGCTGCTGATACCTTGGAACACACTGCTTGTCTTCTCAGGAAGTCACTAAACAAAAAGGTTGCAGTGGGCGTGCAACACACATTTTATATTGTGAATTTGTGTACTTTGATCATAAGTTGTACACTTGATTAATCCAAATGTTGTTTAATTGCAATAGATGATGAGAAGGAGTGATACCCACAGGAAATGGCATTCTCTGTGAATGATGTAATATAATATTGTTTAACAAAGACTCAAGGTTCTCTGGTTCCTCTAGCTATAATTATTTCATCTCCCACTGATTAGTTTTACTGGAAATGAAAGATAAAAGTAACACGCAGAACCTGCCACATAATATCTTGCCATTATGGAAAATGTAGATTTTACTTCAACATTAATCTCAGGGTGCAGTGATGTTTATGCTATCTCAAGGTCAGAAATCACCTGCAACACAGGCCCAAGTTGTACGGCAAACATTTTTGTGATGAAGCATTGAAAAAGTTCTTCTCAGTCTGAAATTTTTTAGGTCATTAAATTCATTAGCAAATGCACAGAATGATGAAATATTATGAAAGAGATGGCGTAGCACTTAAAGAACCACAAACGAAGAACATTTGCTTGCCGCATCCATATTTTCTGAGATCTGTTAAGTAGAGCAGAGACAAATAGTCTACTCGTAATTATTTGTTCTGAAAGTTGACTGACTATACTTTATTTCACCATATCTTCAATTATGTGATCATTTCAAGGGAAACCCTTGAAGATGCTGGACTATGAGAGCACTTTCGCCACCATTTCAGAAATGAGATCACATTTGATCACACTTTCACCCACTTTCCAGACAGGTGTATGGTCTCCATGGTATGGGGAAAGGGGCAGGCGGACAGAGCTCAGCAGGAGAGGAGAGCTGGGTGTGTGGGGAGGGAAACGCTCTGATTCACTGGCAGTAAAGTTCCCTCTCCCCTTCTCCCTAGACTGGGCTGGGCTGGGCTAAATGCCTCGCCAGGCTGTTCCCTACAGCTCATTGTTATCCAACCCATGGAGGAAGCCACTGCTGTGCTTCCAGCCAGTCTTTGACAACAAGTGTAAATAAGGATCTAAATAACAAACAGAGGAATGCAAGTCTGTGTGTCACAGTGAGCTTCACAGGGCTCCACTCAGCCCTTCACCGACCACCTTAATGACTCTGTCAAAGGGAGCGTGCAATGGTCCGCTAATTTCTTTTCTTTGGCATCATTAGATGGCACTGTAGTGGACAAATGAAAAGCAGGGCCAGAGTTAGTGTGTGTTTATGTATGTGTGTGTTTGTGTGCGTGTGTGTTTGTGTGTGTAGGGGGGTTGTTACTGGCGTTGGCCTCTTTGTGTGGGCCAAAGTCAGAGGAATGGATCAGAAATGTAACCACAAGTAAGAATCTCTTTAAGAATCAAGGCAGTGTCTGAAAATGTGTTATATATTATAAACTGTGTTAATATCCTGATTAAAAAAATCATTTCGGCAATGTATAATTCTGTTTTCTTTACACATTTAATATGGTGTTTATTCATACTGCTTAGTAGACATCCTGAGAACATGGCCTGAGCTTGATCATGGCGGGATGATTGACATTTTCAGTAAGCCCTGCAGCAGTGAATGAATTACAAGCCTTATTTCCAATGCACATATTAAGTACCTCAAGTAAGTACGTGTGAAGCAGATGTATGTACAGTGTAAGGGTCATACTTGATTCACAGCTTTGCCAGATACATAAATCTTAAACATTTAAGTAGAAGACTGTGGAAAAAGGTAGCATGACAGGCGCAAAGAGTCATCTCCAAACGCTGTTCCTGCTGTTGTCGATGGCAGAGGGTCAAATATCGACACGTTTTTGAAGTTTCATAAATGGTCATTATTGATGTTTCTCATCAGAGGAAGATAAACATTTTTTGTCTGCCCATGATTTTCTAACTGTGACTAAATCCCCATGATATCGCCCAAGTCTACTTCCACTTGACCTTTGACAATTGGTAGCCCTGATTCTTACTGCATAGAGTGTGCGTTGTGCGGCTTGATTGAGGGCCCTTGAGCATATAACCAAGCTATGGGTCTACCTCTTTCTGTCACCCTCTCTGGTTGGCTAGACTGATGTGCAGGGCTGGAAAGGGCTTGCCCTGGTGGCCACAAATCAGTTGGGAAAGCAAGCCTGAATCTTCAAAGGGTGGGCTTCCCCCCATGATTTACAGCCCCCACAGAGACGAAGTTAGGCACGGCCACTGTCTCTGCACCTGGGCCTTTATCAAGCAGCCAGGATGAGCTCTTTGCAGAAGACATTCAAATGTACAAGGAGCAGATTAGGCTGACTCAATCTTCTTTTGCTTAGAGAAAAAAAGAGAAAGAGAACCGGCTGACTTCAAAAAGACCCCTTTCCCTCTGCTTCTTGAATGAGTGAAAGGGTTTGGGAATAAAAACAGAGCCTTGTGTATTCAAAGTGCTAATTCACAACTTATTCCTCTAATACACTCATGAAGCACTTTTAATTGTGTTAGTTTGCATTCCAAAGACATGTTTGTAGCTTTTAATTGGAGGTCTCTTTGAAATCATTGAAATGTATGACTTGTGGGGCCAACTTAAACACTTCTCATGTGCTTGGCTGATAGGCTGGCTGCTTTTCATTCCCAGGCCTGGGTGGCACTGCTGAAGGACTCTGCTAAACCTGCAGAAGTCAAATTATAGGCTCTTAGAGTGAAAGTGGTCCTGAAACTATTCTTACTCACCAAATATGATGATGGGGATGCTGTTGTATCACCATCCCCATCATCATTTTAAATATTTGGGCACGTTTCTAAAAGGAGAATTTTAGTGATTGTGGGTGGTGCCAACAACAAATAATTATGTCTTAAATCTTTTGCAAATGAAACACAACAGAGCAGTAGGCCTACTTTCAGAACAAGGGACAGGTGTACTGTGTGACATGAGTTACATCAAAGATCACACATTTTCTCAGTGCAAACTGGTTCAACACTGTTATGCCAGGATACCGAAGTTCCAGCAGACTGAAGGTTTTAATTCTGCTTATCATAGATTTCTTTTCTATTATAATGATCGGTGTGAGCTCTTTTCTATACAGTATGAGGAAACACATTTCTCTGTCAATCTTCGCACATGTTCACAGTGTTCAAGACACAACCTCCACAGGTCTCAGTTACTTTTCTCAGATAAACTATGGACTTCTTTTTCTCCCTGAATGAATTCTTTCTTAAGCCATTCTGCCTTCCTCTCCTGAATCATCCTTTAATCCAGAGAAAAGGCCCGAGAGCTGGCTGTCATTTAATGCTGCCACTGCCAGGACTCTTAGCTTAAATAAAGTCAGTGTAGCATGAATCTAATTCTGTGGATGTATGGCCTGGGTTGGTGAATGTTGCGTCTGGAGAGCCAGTCCTCAAAACCTCTGTGCGAATGCCTGACGACTGCACAGTTACCCACAGTGAAAGGACCACCCACTTAGGGTTGAGAGGGGATTTGAAGCTTCCCTGCCTGTTCATTCCTTTAGAGGCCTTTCTGAGACTGTTTGCAGCTCATCCAATTGTGTCACTCTTAACATTACTCTATAGCTTTCCAAAGCTAGCCCCAACTGTCAATCTTTCTTTGAGGACGGAATCCACGTCTGTGTTGGTACGTCTCAAAGGATTTCCAAACAACCCAAAGTTTACTTTATTGGATCATGTCAATAGTGAAGTTCATAAGACACAGAGGCAAGTCAAACATTGATTATATTCTCTCTGCTCTCATTTTTTTTTCAGCACAGCACACATGAAATTTTACAATTTTACAAATAATTTTATGAACTGGTTATTCACAAATTCCATGATACAGTATGTTGTCATTAATGCCAGCAGTAGAGGTAGTATTGGTTTCATGTGATTCACTTCAGAAAGAGTGGAAAATTAATATATATTAAAAAATTAAGTAAAAATAATATGTTATTTATCCCTGGCCATAAAAATAATTCAGTAAGGCAACAACCTCAACATATTTTAGAAATGGATTGGACTATTTTCTCACTTCAACCATACATAAACAATGTCCCAGCGCCTCCCTCTATGCTTTTTCCAGTTTTCTTTGAGGTCTTGTATATTTGGATTTCCCGCTTCAGTGCTCCACCCCAACATGTTCATTTCCAACTGCCCATCTCCATTTACAACCTGTTTTTATCAACTTTATTCACAAAGCACAACAAAACAGGGGGAGGGGAGCCTCCGTGCTTGTGGAGGCTAACATTGCTAGGAACATTGTCCATGAACTTCTCCTCATCTCCATCCCCCAGTGTTTTAGACAAACAATCCTTTCCATATGCAGTGGAAAGGGTCATGGCGTTAACAGAAGGAGGAATGCTTTGGGGAGAAAATATTGTTCAGCAATGACACAGAAGTAATTTGGGTCTCACTGAGTGATTTCATCTGGGCCTTTTGTCGCCTCAAAATGTTTGACCCAGAGGTCCCTGTCAGCCCTGTTGTTAATGGGAGCCAGAGCAGAGTGACAGCCCCAGAAAGTAAAACATTTTACAGCTAATAGTGGGCCTCCGGAGGCTTAGGCATAAATATTTAAGCTCTTCTCCCTTGTCCCAAATACTGGGGGGTCTCCATGGTGCATTTATCTATAATGCAAGAAAAAGAGCAAATATATCCGCTGGATGCTACTATACGAGGACTTGCTGGCAAAATGTTCTATTTCCTCAGAAGTAAGAGTTATTAGATGGAACAAGAGTGCAAGTTAACTAAATGCCTCAGTGTTTTTCTTTTCTTTTAACAAGATAGCTGTTATTGTGATAGCCTTTATTATTAACCCCCATCAAGCTTCACAGGACTGCATAACCATCAATGAGTCCTATGAAGAATTTGTCTTATTCCCCCAACATGCTAGTCAGAGCATAGAGCAAGTAAAGGTACTAGCTTTGGCCTATTTCTCAAAGTAAACTTAATTATATAGGCTATGTGGCTTGTTGAGGTGGTCTGACGTGCCTTGAATGATGGTCTTCACAAACAAAGCTGCTACACAAGCCACCGAATTATCTCTGTCAAACTTTGGCGTAATCTGAGCTGATCCTCTTAAAAATATTTAAATGAAAACATTTGCACATCAATAGGCTCCATGGCAACGCTGTGTGTATTCTTCTATGGGGTGCCTCTTTAACATTGGGCTTTAGAAAAGCACATCTCTTCCGTTGTGTTGACAAACAACAAAACAAACAATCTTAAATGGAGGAGCTGAAGTTTTTCACATCATTGATGGATAGAGGAATCTGAAAGGAAAGGAACTAGAGTTGAATGAAAACACTCAAGTTTGAGACGTTGGTAATTACATGATTGGTACTTGGGGATATCTCATTCTCTACGGATCATAACCATAAATGAGAGAACATTTTTTAATAACTTGATTGAGGTAATGCAAGTCAACATAATGCTAGGTTATTCATAAGCATTCACTGAGCTGCTTCATCATTAGTTTATAGTTGCATATGAGGGTTCATACTGCTCTCTATATTGAGACCTGTGAGGACCACATCTCCCCCTAGTGGCTGGAAATAATAAGTCTGCCTGAACTGAGTATCTCCCTGCTCAGGTTTGAGTCCTCTAGGAGCAACCCAAGCAGTTAAGATGGTTTCTGAACACATTATAGCATAAACCCAGGCATTTTTGTTGGTGCAACTGTTGCAAGAAAATGTGATTATGTTTGTGAAAATAATAGTGCTTCCGCGGTACTTCCTCTGCATTCAGGGAAATAAGGCTATGTATTAGTATAGCTTGTGGCTTAATTGGGTTTTGCAGGGTAGATTAATTAATTTGTGGCTAATAGGCACAAACATGAGAAAACAAACTTCTTTACTTTAAGCTCAGGCTGTACATGGCATCTGAGTAAGTAATGTAAATTATGCAGATTGTGTTGATTATTCTGACAAAGAGGTTTTGTAAGAGGTGCTTTAAAAGATTAGTTCTTCCTGGCGTTTTATCAATTGTGCTTTTCCATGAATATGTTATGCTGCAGGTTGGTGTTATTCTGCATTGCTCAAACAAATATTGTGTAATGATTCATTACATGAGGTGTTTATAAGAACTAGGATCATCCAAATTGACCCTTTTACATATGCGGTAGTATATATGTATGTACAGTTAATCAATAATCTTAACAGTAATCCTAAACTCATTTAATCTATTTGTGTGCCAAAACTGCATTTAATGCTTTTGTGAAATTGATATTATAACAGACTTTCAAACAGCACAATGTGTTTTTTTGAAGTAGATAATTTTGCTTCTCTGTCCCCAAACTGTGATATTCAAACTTTTATATCTGCAGTTTTTCGAGAAGAAGCTCGATCTCTGATGCAATACAAAACACATATGAGGATCAGGCTGGCCTTGTAACTCTGCTGCAATACGTGCCTGCAAACTGATAGCTTACAGAAATAGAGCCCCCCTGGTCCTCGGCATAAAATGTGCTTTAATCAGCAGAACATCAATTAACAATTGGAAAGAAAATGTCACCTTGCCGTTTCAGGGAGAGGGGGTCTCCCCTCAAGCTTTCAGTAGGAAAACTTCTGAATTCTTTCTTATGGAAATTTGCTGATAGCACTGTGTGCTGCATTTTCACTTAACTTCATTTTCCAAAGTTTTAAAGCTCAACAAAACAGTTAAAGAATAGAACCAGTAAATTTATTCAAATATGGTTTTCCTTTGCCCCTGTTAACCTCAATTCTGAATCAGGAAATATTCACAGATATCCCTGAGACAGAAACAAGACAACCCTATTAACAATATATTGGAAAACATGGAGTAGGTGACTCTGCTATGCTTGGTGCTTAGCAGAACATCTCAATTAACTGTATGATTTAGAACAGCCAGTACTACTGTAAAATAAACAACATTCAATATGTCCACAAAGCCAATCTCCCACTATTTGTCTATTGAGGAAATTTCTTTATAACATCACAAATTAGGGGCTCGGTTGTCAGTTCTCTGGTTTCTCGCTTTGAGAGAGGGTTGATCATGTTCACATATATCGATTAACTATCTTAGACCAGGAATAATATATGTGATTATGTAAAATTGTGGTATTTTCATTTAAGTGTTATTTTTCGTTGTGTTAAAGAAAGACGTGCACATGTTTCAGTTCAAGAGGTCCGAAGGTTTGGTCCAAACAATGGTTTTGGGCCGCATACCTGTGAAGCAGCATGGATATCAGACTATGCTGAGGATGGGCTGTGCAGCATAAATCAGCCAAGTCCTGCCTGTGTGATAATTCTCCAAAGTTAAACAGCCATAAAAGGCTTGAGAACTCTGACCTTCACAATCTAACTAAGCAAGAGAAGCCAATGATGTAGAACAGACCCAGTCGTGCCACTCAGATGATGATAAACTATGCTCCAGCTTTGCTAAAAAATAACTGTATGTCTTCGATGACATATATAGCGCCAGCATTTCAATACGATCCCAATTTATTTTGCACTAAAATGGTTTATTGTCGGCTATAAAGCATATGCAGCAAGAGGCGGAAGGACGAGGCTGCTTCAGTGCAGTGACTGTCTCAAAGGCACATTGTTCTCTGTGCAGCTCAAGAGCACATTTCAGTGATGTGCCTCAGCTCTATGATAAGGCTGTAAAAACTATCAAAACTTATAAACCTTATCATTAGTGTGCCTCTTGTCACTCATTCCTGCTACATTACTCACAACTAGCTGTTTTTGTTAGACTACTTTCTACAAACTTATGAAAAACTTCTATCAAGAGTAGGAATTTTGGCACAACAAAAAATAATTTGATCTCGTAAGAAGTGTTTTACAAGCCCCCCACCATACAGACACACACACACACACACACACACACACACACACACAAAGTCATTGAATTTACAGACATTACGCTACCGAGCACTATTTGTCACTTTGTTTCACAAAGTTAGCATAGAGAATGAAATGGAAAAGGGGGTTTTGCTTGTTGTGAGAGTCTGTCATGATACAGGGTCATTTACAATCCTATAACATATTCAGACACTGAGCAGATAAGCGAGCGATACATCTTTCACCATGCCTGCCCTTCACACTTGTCATAGCACCACCATAAACAGCATCCATAACAATTGAGCCCACAGAGGGAAAACCTCCAATATGCAGAGGAGCCTCAAGCTAGGGCATACTTTGCTAAGAAATGGATATGTTTTTCAACTCATTGTAAAAATAGGAAAAACATTGTTCTTCTTGTGGCAAGCGATACATTCTCAGCAGGCGTTTTATTTTGTAGCAAACATGCACATAATTAGTGAATAACGTAGTGTTTAGTGAGTGTGTTCTACTATTTGTATACTTCGTAGGAACAATCTTTACTGGTATGTAATTAATCATAATTAAGAAGATTTTGACAAGAGCTTGGGGACAAACCAGACAAAGCCCTCTTCCTATATTCCCAAGGAGGGCCAGGTAATATGAAACGGATGATAGTAAGTATATAAGCAGCTAATGAGATTCATTTGCAGTAGGTCTTGTTATGATCTCTGCTTTCCTCTGTGTTAAGGGAGATCATTGAGGGTTACAACCCCTGGCTGAAGAAGGGAGGACATACACCTCCTTGTTTCTCTGAACCTCCTCCTTAGATCTATTACAGTGCACTTCACAAGGCTAAGTACCATTTAATTTAGTCGCCCTCCCATATTTATCTTCTGCTTGTGATTTATGGGGTTAGAATCTCTCCCTGGAAATGCTTTACAATATGGGGAATCTTTTTTACTGCATTGATCCACAGAATTTCATATATAGAGAATGATATCCTGCATGACATTTGATTAACCTTTAATTAAATGATTATGGAATATTAACATTATTTTTTATAAATGTTTTTTCTTGTGGTATCTGTTTAAATGGCTACCCATGATTAAAAAATAAGCATGATAGCATAACATATCCTAATAAAGCTAATATAAATAATACAATTTTACCATGGTTAGATATTAAAGAAAATAAATCCTTGTGAATTGTTTGATAAATTACTATTTTCATTTGTTAACATTTACAAATGATTTGACAATAGCAATAATGGGTAAACCATTACTGATGATTCAGCAGTAGCTTGTTATTTGAGTAAATTCACACTATCACAGTAGACCTCAGTATCATTTGAGTTGCGGTGCTTATTGACAAGCGAAATAGCCTGTACTCTCTGAGCAAACACACTCTCAGATCATACAGCTTAAGAGAGAAACACACTCATAAAACAGAGGTCATTGACCTTACAACGAAGAAAGTGCCTCAGTGACACGAGCTTGTCAGCACCTGTGTGGCGCCCGTGTCTGACTGGCTGTGTTGAAACGCCGACTGTTTGATTAAAGTCCAGAGAAGAACCTGTTCTCTTTCAAGTCCAGAGAGTTCAAGAGCCGCCCAGGTGATGAACGAGCTGTCCTTCAGGCCATCTCTGTAATTTTCTTTCTGAAAATGAAATGAGCGTGTCTGTGACAATCTCCAGTATCTGTTAATTGCTCTTCACAAGCAGTGTTGAGAAAGTGGATGACAAAGTGAGCATACCATCTGTAGCAGCTGCTGACTGCAGGCTAATGCCCCAAGAGCGTACATACTGTTGTGACACTGGCATTTCTCACTCTGAGCTGTGTTGCTCAATTCAGGAGCAATAATACCCTAGGTTGAATAATTTAGCCATTGCCCCAGTTAGCTATCAGAGAGTTCAAGAAGGAATAGCCTTAAGCTTAGTTTAGGTTTAAATCCTAGTGAAGGATTAGGGCATAGATTATTATCTTTTCGGGCAAAATGGTGGACAGGACAACAGCGATATTGTCCTTCCTGTAACGAGAAGCATAACACTCGGACCATTATGCACAGTAACGAGTGGAAATGTGTTGAGTGATCTGGAGAGCTGTCCCACTTGGCAAAGAGCTGAATTGTGTTTGATTTCATAAATAATTGCAGTCATCAGGGACATACATTGTTTTAGGCTTAACCATGTTGTTTACCCATGCCACATGTCTGAGGGAAAGACACTGTTGTGGATACACATTGCCCTCAAGGAGTTTGTGGGAATCTTACCCTGGGCCTATGGTTGGCAAGTATATTAAAGGCTTTTCCGAAGTGTGTGCGCGTATGTGTGTGTGTGTGTGAGAGAGAATATAAAAAGAAAAAAAAACAACATGCATCTAGTATTTAGGCTAAGCTGTAAGCAAACACATCCTTAGTTAATGAGCCATGGTATATGTAGTGATGATTGGAATTTATCAGCTTTCTGTTGCTGCAGACTTTTCTTGTTTAGGTAGCCTGTTATCCTTCATCAGTTGGATAACCACTAAAGAATAGATTATTTTTTTCAGTACATTATGTCTTATTAACAAATTAACTGACATAAATGTGGGCAAAAAGTACGTTGAACAAAAAGGTGATTGATTGTTCCCTTGTTGCCTTCCTGTCAGTTCAGTTTCTGTCAGCAGAGGATACATGAAAGATTGAAACCATCAATGCCTCTGGCCCAAATCCCACTTTGCAAATGTAGAAATTCTTCGAAAACAATAAAAAGCGAGAACTTTTCTCTTCCCTATGACCCCAAGAGTTTTCAGAAAAACAAGGAAAAATAAGTTTCTCTTAGAAGAGGTGTGGTGCTCACTTCACTTGCTCATCAGAGCCTTGTCTGGAAGTCTCTGTGGTGGACTGGGGCTTGTGTGTGTGTGTGTGTGTGTGTGTGTGTGTGTGTGCATATACGTGTGTGCTAAAGGGATCTGC
>CABFOQ010022617.1:60332-100034 GCA_900660455.1 Gephyroberyx darwinii
GGGGGGAGGCAGGGAGGGGCAGACTCCAGTGATCTTCCCAGTGTCTCCAAGTCATTTTGTTTATCATTCAAATGAACACCTTGTTCCATTATCCATGAGGGAGTGGGAGTAATGTGTTAATGTCCCCTTCTCATGTCTCGTCTTTTGGCCAGGGCTGACACCAATCCACCCATCCATGTCACAGATGATGGGGGACAAAAGAGAGAGAGGGCAGGAAAAACAGATAATTACCTCATACCTACACTTTTACAAGGGGACTCCCCTAAGCTTTTATATTCTCTGTATAATTAGGCCAAACATGTCGCGGTCTGGGGATGTATTTGAGGACGGAGACTTGGGGACTTTGATGAAATCCGAGGCGTCAAGCAGACATGAAGGGACAACAGTACTTGTGCCCTTCACCCGGTGTTGTGTTTATGCGGCATGCAGAAAATAGTCTTAGGGATCCTTTACTTTATGTTGCTCTATTTGATTGATTATTTAGTGGAAAAACTCCACAGCACAAATCAGTGTGAAGCCAGCATGTAAAGTCAAATAACAAGGGAGAGTGCAGGTCTGAGGGAGGGAAAGAGCTCAAGATCTTTTTGAAGCGCCTCAGAGTAGCCAAAGGCGAGTAGATCTTCACGCTTTCATATCCCCTTTTTAATATTTCTCCCCATTTTAATGATGTGCTTCCTATCCTTGAGTAAAGTTCTATATAGCCAGTCTTTTTGCCAGAGAGGATTTTTATCCCTTTGAAATAAAATGTAAGTATATATTTAGTCTCCTAGTTTAGAACCTTACAGGCCATGGTAGGAATTCAAATTTGTGCTTTTATGAATAATCATATTGACGGTTGTCTGGCTATAGCCAGAATGCTAACAATACATTAATAAACAATGTGTACGTTCTACTCAAATGCTTGGCTGGAGGAATCCTCAGTTTTGGTGTTGAACAAAAAAACCCTTTTTGGTTCAGTTCCAACACCTGCAGTAGGGATGTAAAGGAGAAAATGACGAGGTACCAATAATATATTGTAAAAAGATCGAACTGAAGGAGTGTGTGTCTATGACATCATATAGGTAACAATCTATCTATGTGACCTTGCCACAAGGCTACTACTGAAATATCAAATATTGATGCTGATAGTGGAGAAACTTCCCGCAGAACGAGACAATGTAATCCAAAGCAGCAACTGTCTACGCAGGCAGCTGTCATTACAACACCCATAAGTGTTTGAGGGCCCAATATCAAAGTCTTCCTTTTGATATAGCCGGTGTAGAGGTCTGCTCCCCTTTAAACACATCTATAATGAAGGGATTTCATCACATTCTGTCTGTCTCAATTACCAGCCAGAGCCATGAACCTCCAGTCCCACACCCTCAGGCTGACTAAATATACCTGCATTTCTTTCTGCCCTTCACTAAAAGACACTGGACCCACTTGAAAGGAGATGTAGCCAGTAAAGTTAGCATATTCCATGTAAAGCCATTTCTTATTCTGCATTAGGGAGTATAGGAAACTAGAAGCCATGAAGGCATGAATCTTAAGATCCTTATCATTACATTATTGCTTATGATTTTCATTGTTTTAGAATGGGAAATACAGAAGACAAGGAGCGAGAGAGACTAATTGCTCTGGATAAATCAACAAACTGGATAGATTGCAGATATTTACTGCTATGAAGACCTTGTAATGCTCCATTATATTTACAAAAACTGTACACACAATCAGAGGTGTATAAAGCTAAGGACAACGTCATTCCATATACAACACCTCTTTCTCATCGCCGCTTTCAGGTACTGATGCACTGCCATTAGATTGAAACTGCTTTAATAGTATAACAGTTTTTGTCAACATCTGTTTTAGGAACTTTTTTACAAACTAACATGGAGGGTATAACATGAATGCTCAACCTATTGTTGTATGTGTAGCACACTGGTCTATTATTACCAACTTTCTGGCAAAGGCGTTGAAAGGGAAATATGTATATTTTCCCTCCCATTTCTTAAGGCAGAGATAGCCATTGAAAAAGTGCTGGTTCAGTCTCCCTCTGTCTCTGGGCATAGCTTTGATCAGTCCCACCTCAAGACTTATCCTGGAGGGAGCACAGCACTCTTATTCTCCATGGCTAATCATACTTCCTGTCTTTGTCTTTATGTGCTTTAGACAAGCGTCAGATAGAAGAGCACAGGAACAGATTTGCCCTGAGAACCTGGAGAATAAAGCCTCTGGTTGTGCTGCGGCTCATCTTCTCCAGTGGATCTGCTCATGAATATTTCCACTGTTTTGGAGTAGTGGATTTCAACCCATTGCCGCGTTAAGAAAAGGTGCGTTTGAGGGGGAGATAAAAAAGCCCTGCAGAGTTTGAGATGCCAGTGTAAATGTACTGTATGTCACTTGACTGTGTGGATTGTGTATTTTTAGCTGTATGCAGAGCTGTTGGTGATGCGAGAGGTTAGCGCCAGCCGTACAGTCGCATGCTCTTTTCTCTGAGCCACAGTGCGTGGCTAAGCAGGAGAGAGGAGACCTCAGTATTGAAGTGGTTAACAAAGTAATTCCACATGCACAGCATATTCTCTGGGCTCAGGCAATATTGCCTGCCACCAGTGGCACTTTTCACTAAGAAACGTGCTTTGTGTTTGTCAAGCAAGTACAGAGAAGACCATTTCTGCCAGGAGCCAAAACGAATGAAAAGAAATAGACAAAAATCCTTTCCCCTTTTTGGGAGCGCTGAAGGCTATGAAAACCATCTTGTGTTCTATTTTTGAACTCATTTCCATATCCATGGCCACCTGAGGGAGGTCAGGCTGCTTGGCCAACTTCCTCACAGGGAGAGGGACTAATGGTGACAGGGACACAAACCCAACCAGCCCTCTTCCCCTATTCCCCTCCGCCACCATCTTCCATCCTTTCAAACACCCACGCCACTCATTATGCTCACTGGCACCACCAAGACTCTCACATGGATAGGGAAATTAATCGGCATAAAACAATAAAATGATTTTTTCCCTTTACCTCTTTCTTTCTGTTTTCTCCCTCTTCAAAGCCTGCAACTCTCTGCGTTGCCCCAGGGTTAATTAACATGAACCAAACAGCGAATGATCAGAGAGAATTTGAAATCTCCAAAGGTTAAGTGTCACATGGGAAACGTGTTGTCAGAAGAAGAAGGTTTTTTTTCTGCTCGTTCAAAGTCAAATGAGAGAGTAGCGGCACCGAGGGGAGGAATTTATAGACACCTTTCCAAAACTTTGTATTTCTGCTGTCAGAAGACGGAGCTTCACAGGTTGGGTTCAAAGAATGTCTCTAATTCCATGACACATTGATGAGTAAAAGAACTCTACAGTTTCTATAACGCAGATCTTTTAAAGGATTTACTCTTTTTTTTTGTAAACTAAGCTTTTGTACAGCATCATTGTAATTTACTTTAAAAAAAAAAAACACATACAATGCAATTCCATAAAGTGATAAGCAAAATGTTTGGAAAAACACATCCATCTATCACAAAGTTAATCATTGCTTTCAAAGACCTACTCATTCAAATTGTGTCTCCTCTTGGTTTATCCCTTGAGGGAAAAAAAAAGAAAATGACTGGTGAACCACAGATGTCCTGGCTGTCTTACAGGTGAAACAGAATAGATTTCTCTCTGTAATAATTAACACGGGCTCCTCTCCTCTCTCTGTGGCTTGTCGCTGACATTTGGTTCATGCTTGAGTGTCTGCCTTGCTGATTTCCATCTCTTGCATGAAGGTGAGGCTGTGAGTGTGTGTGTGTGCGTGCGGGGGGAGTGTGTGAGTGTGTGTGGGGGTACAGTTCAGTGGCCAGTCTGACAAGGACATCGGTGACAGCACCTGCCTTCAGGAAATGGGATTATAGCATCATGACAATATGGATTAGAGACCCTCTCAGTCAATCCCGATGCTCAGGTTTGAGGTTCCTTACAAGTTGTATTATGTAAAAGGTCGTATCCTACTCACGTTTGAATACATATTTTGACAATTCTTAAATTCATCACACTAGATAATCTCTGTATATTTTGTTAGCAGTGACACACACAATACTGACTTACATCCTGCTGTGAAGATGAAAACATCTCAGATTGGTCACCTCATCCATTGTTGCAACAAGCATTACATTACATTACATTACATGCTGTATGCAGGCTTGAGTATGGATAATGGATGTATCTAAAGCAAAGTTTAATCACCCACCATCATTCTGTCTCTTCTAACTGAGGAGCTCACATCTTATTAGCCCTGGTATAAATAAACATTAAATAAGCAACCCTGATGATGATTGCCTTCCCACAGTTCTTGGTATATTATCATCATAGCTGAGCTGCAAAGTACACACACCCAAACTGATCCAGTGGCATGTGCAAACAACATAAGAGCTTCTGAAGCCAGGGCCAGACTATTACAACCACTTCACAGAAAATCATCATTAGTGTATCTGGCTGGAAGCCACACAGCCCCAACAGGATAATAACTGTATCCACAAGACACAAGTACGCACATGAATGTGATACACACATATACATCCTGTGTGATATACACCTAAGTGAAATCCTGCGCTTCCTTACTCCATGGTAGACATTTGATCAAACCAAGTGGATGACAATAGCCTTAGTAAGTGACTCTTTGTCAGATAATTCCCTTTTGCATGTTTGGCAGACCGCTGGGGTAGCGAGTGGCAGAATAGGCACAGGGAATGAAGGCTGTCTCAATGGGCCTGCTGGAGAAGGGTGGATATAGATAGAAAGAGGGTAGGTTAACCAGCCACAGGGTATTCTCATCCCTTCAGTGCATGGCGATAAAGAGGAAGCTTCAAGCAAAGAGAAAACTCAGCATCAAGTCCACCCCTGAGCATCAAATAGTGCTGATCTGATAAACTAGTCTGGTTATGTCTCTGGGCACACTTCTAATGGGATTATGATTTGTGTCAGAAATGATCATTTTAATGTAACATGATGGCATTAGCAACAAAGGATAAAAACTTGGAAGAGGAATTGTTTAAGAAAAAAGATTACTGCACCTATTCGGTTTATGGGAGTATACTGAACAGGCAGAACTGAAGAGGTTGATTCACTGAGTGTTGAACTGGATGTACAGTGCTTTCAGAGCAGTAAAGTTCTGAAAACCTACAAGCTCCTGAGAATGTTTTCGGCCTCTCAGGATGACAGAAATCGAACTCTTCAAAGAGCTAAAATGTCATGCTTGTATACAATGCTCTTTTATAAACTTCTTCATATATGTCTCTTTGTCTGCAGAGACGGACTGACTGCAGCCAGAACTGAAGAGGAGACAGGCCTTATTCTGTTTTCTTATGTTGTTTCAATCACCAGTCTACTGTACAAAGGAAGCAGCATGATGGTGTGACGAGTGCTGCACTCATCTGCCTTTGCTGTTGTCTCAGATTGAGGCTCATAAAAGGAAGCAGCCCTGACGATGCCAAAGGCAGAGGATCCGGCTCTGCGATCTGAGCAGAGGAACGGCAGCATAGCACCAGTCTTTAGAAGGAGTTGTCCTTCACTGTGGTGCCAACTCTCCCTGGGGCAGCAACACAAGACACAGTCTCTTATTTACCATATACAGGATCTCTCTCGGCCCTTAATGAGCCAGGATATTCAGCATCACAGAGACAAAGGCCACGCTTTCAGTGAAGAAGCTGTGGTTTCACTGAATTAAATAATGATAATTAAGAAAATATTAATCAAACTCTGGCTCTCTCAGCTCTGTAGTTGTGTTGAGGGAGCAGGTCTTCCAGCTTAGCCTGTAGGAGTTCTCATTTAAAGTATGCCTGCGACCCATAGAGCTGCAGGCATACACACACACGCACACACACACACACACACACAAACATGCACACAATTAAAGGCGGACCTTTGTGGCCTACTACTCTATAATTAAACACCCTTTGGTGCCGTGCACAAAAGTACTGAGCTGGGTTCAGATGTGTCAAGGAGAAGAGGATCAAAAGAAATGTTAAGAAGCTGTCGATTCTCTAAGTTGCAAGTTCTGCTCAATGCAATGAATTAATAAAAAGCACAAACTAATACCTTCCCAATGTGCAGTTGGTATGTCTGGCGGGCCGGCAGCAGCTATACAGCTGTACTCTGAAAGTTTAATGCCGGTGGGTGCCCGGAGCGCTGCCTAGGCCTTGTCTCTGTAAGTTAAGGGGGGAGAAGGGGTCTGCATGCTTGATCTAACTGGGACAAGTATTGGAAGAGGGAAGACTATTTCTCTGACCCTTAAGGTTTAAAAAACAACATTATACAGTGGCTTGACACCTGATGGAAAATATAGGCTTTTCTCAGAAACCCTAGATTGAGAGTGAGTTCAAAAGCTTTTTCTAGACATGAAGTAATCAAAAATCATTTTTCTCCAACGCAGATGTTATGAAGTAATTATATTGGAATATTCTTCACCTTTTAGGTTTTAGAGGGCTAGTCATTTGACTCTAGTTGTTATGGTAATGGAAGGCATCCCATTTCCTTCCCAGCATGCTCTGTGTTTGACATTCATGGGGTTAAAGTCCTCTGAATGATGAAGTGCCAGTGTTTGGGACAGTAAATTGCATCGTTTCAATTGAGAAGAGAGTTCCCCTTGGGTTTGCTGGAGGTCCCCATTGGCTGGCCTTGAACAGAACAGCATGTTGTACATCCACATAAAAAAAGGAAAAATATGGCGGTACTCTCCTCTTTATGATGTAGAGATTAATCTGTCACCATATCCAGGCATAAATATCATACCCTGCTTTGCAAAATACTGTTTTACCTTACTTTACGCTATATTTTATTTTTTTATTGCCAATAAACATAAACCATCACAAAAGGCTAATGTTCTCATCAATATTATTACAAAATGATCATAAATCCAACGCCTTGTTAAAGATTGAACCCATTTCTCTGCTCAGTTATTCAACCATTGAAAATGATATTACACAATAGTAATTTCAACCATGGTAAAAGATGAAGTTCTATCATCATTGGGGTACAACATACAAAGCTTAATTTTTTATCATATTATGAAATATACCTTTTTTTCATATTCTTTTCCTATCAGTGTGTTCAGTAGTACTGATCTTGTCTGTTGGGGCCATTTTTGCTTATACTCCAGTAGAAATGCCTTGACAACACTGTGGTGGATATTTCATCCTGAGAGACCACAAACTAAACAGCAGAAACTGTATAGAAGCTTGTTTAGTGGTATGCAAATCATCCTTGCCGGAGGTAAAATTAACATTTTTAATTAAAATATTAGCACCAAACAAACACAGAAAAACACACTAATGATTAAATCATCCTGATAGAACCTTTTACTGGAAAATGAAGATATCTCATAATTCTCTGTACAGATGCTCCATGTATCATCAATAACTGTTTTTATGAAATGACTGTGAACAACAGCAGTTAGCAAATGCTGAAAGTTCAAGTTTTGGAATTAATAGCAACTATTCAAGATTGTTGAAATTTTCCACTTGCAGGAATACGAGTACTTTTATGCCTTTTGCAAATAAAATATACAGCCTGGATATAACTGCGGGCTTCATCCATTTTCAGTTGCATTTTCTGTCTTTAATAATTAGGAAATTAAATGAAGAAAAAAATCATTCACAAAGTGTATTAATATATTTCATTTTATATTAAATAAATTGAGATGGCATCTAAGCAGTTCCTCTGCATGCATCAGATAGTTTGAGGCCATGAAACGGAGGAACAGGATCTTTCTGCAGTCGTCTTTCATACTACTATGTTGCTCTCTGGTGGCGACATGGGTGAATTGCAAGTAAGAACAAGCCACTAAATGGGTCAAGAAGCAACATTGGAAAATAAGAGACAACACTTCAATAAAGTAACTTTATTGGGAGTTCATCAGTATTACAAAAGTAAGCTGTGCTTTAGAGTCTTCATATGTTGAAAACCAAAAAATTATCTCTTGGAATGTAGCATCCATGTTGTAATGTGTAAAAGGATGGGTGCTAGCTCCAAAGGTTTGCCATTGTGTGTTATTTGTGATCTTCCCATCACCATCCCACCCAGCTTTCCTGCAGTGGAAAGTGAGGACCTCTTGATAATGTGATTATGATTGATGATGGTATTATGATTCATTTTTAGTCATCTCCTCCACACAGGCTCAGAAGAACCTTCTGGTAGTCTCCCTTGGTGTGTTCCTACAGGGGGAAAAGAAACAGAGCAGGTTAGAGGGGCTGCATGACAGGACAAGCCTAACAGACAAAGAGTCATACCGTAAATCAATAGCAGGCAAGGGTGTGTTGTATTACTTTGACACTTACAGCAATAGTCTTGGACAGAGACTGTCCAGAGAGCGTCTTAAATTCAGAACGGATCTTCTTGAGGTCCACCTCACAGCGTGACACTATGATTCTGGTCAGTATCTTCTCCTTGGCTCCCTTATTCTGAGCAGACAAGAGGGAGTCAGCACTTAGATAGTAAGTAGCAAGCACTCTATACTTAACAAAGTGATGCAATGCTGGTGTAAGACATTTGCCAACTTGAGCTGCTGTATTCCTGCAGGAAAATTCACTTTCACAAGCAGATGTACTTCTTACATTTGTTCCCAAAAAGTGTGGCCCTTAAAATAGCTACTTTTCAGAAAAAAGAAACATGCTGTAACTACCTTCATGGCTTCACTGAGTTTCTTGGCAAAGTACAGCTGTTTGTTTTCAAAGCACTGAACTGGAACAAAAGGAGATCAGAATAAATATACAAAATAAATGTACAGCGCAATTTGCATGTGATATAACATTTTCTATACATCCATCCATACCTTTATTTCAGATTATGAATCGCGAGGTTATTCTCAGCTCTAGGAAATCCTTTGTATTGAGAGTTATTTAGTGATAAAAGGTACAGGTACCTAGTGTGAGGAAGGACTTTTCCAAGTCTCCTTTAACTTCCTTGCAGATGCTCTCCTGCATGTCATAGGGGCTGTAACTCTTGTACCTATCAAACACTAGCAAGGAGAGAAAAATGTAAGTCATGAAGTGATTGGTAGTGTTTCCATTTTACAATTCACAAACTATTAAGAAAAATCTAAAAGTCTTGACATTTCTTTTTTCATAAGAACTCCAAATATGTGATATATAAATGCATGTCATTTTAGAATGATGGAACATTTATGTGCACTGTGAGAAAAGATTGTAATGTCCTAACAAAACAGGCTCTAGTACCTTTCTGCAAGTGGGGTACACTTCTCTCAGACATAATGGAGATCCAGGTAGCTACATCAGTTCCTTTTACATTTATTCCAGCATCAAAGAGAGCCTGAGGTGAATCAAAAAAATACCTATGAAGAGGGCCACCCTCAAAAGTTCATGGCATACTGTATTTTTAACAGCAGTGTTACTTCTTTCCATAGACATATGAATATTTCTATCCACCATTTAAAAAAACAAAACCCCCCTACTTAAACATTACTGACTTCACAAAGTTAAAATGCATTATGGTACTCTATAAAGCGTAATATGTAATCCTTGACATTTTAGAGATATTGAATGATGAATTTGAGGTCATGATTATAGTTTTATTATTTTTACTTTACTTGCATTCACAGGCTAAGACAAATGGGGTACTTACTTTGGCATCCAAATCAATCTTTTCAAAGTCAACTATACCGGATGGTTCTGCCCTCTTTGTCTGCACAGAAAGAAGGTGTGATTCAGGTAACGGATTTAACTGTACTATGCCAAATGAGTCATCAAGACACACTGCCAGATCTCACCTGCACCAGTGCCAAGAGCAGCTTGGCAAAATTTCCTGAGGTGTCACCTGCCACATCCTTCTCCAGCTCCTTCTTGAACACTGTGGGAAAATACGTTTAGATTTTAGGCATTTAGCTGACTCTTACTTTGAGCAATTTACAATGAGTGAGCAGGGGGCTGAATGTCTTGCTCAAGGACACTTTGGCAGGAAACTCAGAACTCATGGCGTCAAGTTGTCCTGGTCCAGAGGAAGAAGAACAGCCCCAGACCATGACACTCCCACCGCTGTGCTTGACTGTAGGGATCTGGTTATTTTGGTGGTTGGCAGTTTTGGGTTATGGCTAAACATGGCATTTTTGATTATGACCAATCAATCACTTTGGACTCTATCCAGGTCATCAGGTTTGTCCAGATCGTGTCTGGCAAACTGAAGACAGGCAGCCTTGTTCTTTAGACAACAGAGGCTTCTTCCTGTCTACCCTTGCATGAATATTTTTCTTGTGGCTGTTGGTGATATTTTAGAAGGACAGCCACTTCTGTGAAGAGTTGCTGTTGAGTTAAATGCTCTCCATTTGTATATTATTTGTCTCACAGTGGACTGATGCAGCCCAAATCTTTTTGATATGACTTTATAACCTTCGCCAGACTGATGCACACTCACTGCTTGCTTCCTGAGATTCTCTGAGGTCTCCTTAAATTGCGGCATGGGGTTTGACCAGGTTTCTCACCTGTATGTATGGGAGTGCAACACATACTGCTCTTTGACTGGTTAATTTCATACCCAGGCTCACTTATTTTTGCACCTGCACTAATTCCCTTTAAATCATTTGAATTTTATAACAAGATATGAAATTGGTGAATATAGATCCCATATTTCACTTAAGAAAAGACTAATTTTAATTAAACAAGGATTGCATGGTAAAAACTCAAAATGTATATAATTGCCAAGGGGTTCACAAACTTTCAAACATGACTGTATGTAGATTAAATTCCAATTTCAATACCTTTATAGTAATGCCTGAGACCCTTCTTTAAAGACATGTTTAGACTTACACTCCTTATAGACTCTCTTGATCTCCACCAGCTCAGCGTTGCTGCGTGAGCACAAAATCTCAATCAGGGTCTCTTCATCTGTTCCCAGACCCTGAAAAAGACAGAAACCTTCTCTATTAATTTTTATACACAATACTTTAGAGAGCTTATATTCAGATCTGAGAACTATTGCAAAGAGGGAGGGGGTGTTTGTGATTTTACCAGGAGAGGGCAGTGTGGCCTTCCAACCCAATCCACTTGTGATGAGAACAAGTAATGTGCTGTTTACCTTAATAGATCCTCTGATCTCTGAGGCATCGTACTGGGCTGTGCTCTTCATCAGTCCCAGAATCACTGTTTCCAGAGAGCCAGACAGTGCACCCTTCAGGGCTGTGATCATGTCCTGAAAATACAGCAATGGGACCTGATCAAGGTATTCAGTGTTTCGCTTACTGTCAGAGACCCTGCATTACCAGAGCTGTGAAGCAATGGAATTTAGCTGAATAGTCTCGGATGAGGCTGGTCTGACTTGTTGGCCTGGTCTACTGTACCTTCTTTGCTCTCCTTTCATATGCAAATGCAATCTCTCGCCTCTGGCTGTAGGTCCGCTTGGTTAGGACGTCAATGATGGTCTGCTCATCTACACCTAATGTTAACAAACAAGAGATTCCCTCACATTAGGAGACAAATGACAAGTGGGCTCAAGATATTGTTTCCTCAATCTACACTGCATGGTGCAATTACTAAAGAAAGACCCTGTTCAGAACGTGCTGCTTCATCACAACAAAATGGCAGGCTGCTGGAGTTAATTATCATAGTGCTGTTACTATTATGGCCGATGGCCGGAATGGAGGCGCTGGTTTGCATTGAGATGCTGAGTCACCTGGAGATGTTCCCAGCACAGTCAAAACAGACTCACAAATTATTTTCTTCTTCCCAGTTATAGAGAGAAGTTGCAGAAGCAAACACTGAAGATGTTCAGTATTGTACCTTTTGTTTTGATAGCAGTCTCTATTCTGGCTGCATCTCTGTCAGCGTCAAAGTCCACAGCAGGTACTACAGTGGGGTAGGTGGGTTCCAGGGTCTGAGGGTTGAAATTAGAGTGGGTAAGGGATGAACAGAAACATATAAAACAAACAGACAGTGTACAGTGTATTTTTGTAGATAATATATTGGAAGATATTAAAATGTAAAGAAAATGGCATTACCCCAACATTAAGAGACAGCTGACCCAGAAATTCACTAACCAGGGCCATTTTGATTGTCCTGAAAAAGGATAAAAACATGGCAACTTAAAATCAGAGAATATTAATGTTAGTTTAAATCTCACTGTAACCCTTTCTCTGACTGCAACTGAGTTGAATGATGCAAAGGTCATGTTTAGTTAGTTAGTTGATGTGTGATGATATGACTATTTATGATTATTCCTCCTGAGCCCCTTAAACACTGCCTTATAAACAGGCAGGGACATGAACTTAGTCATCGCTTTTGGTAGAACTGAGTCATACAAGTCATGAGACTAACCATTTCATCACAACGATTTTTGTACTGCACGTTCATTTGTGGTATTAAGATAAAAAAAACAACTCATTCAAACTCAGAGTAGGCCTATCTAGGAAAATTTTAGTCACAATAAAAATGTAGCTGGTATTGCTGACAATTATCAACAAAAGCTGTTGATGTTTTCAATGAGGACATTAGATTGTATTGAATGATCCCAGCTAATGGCTTAGCTCAGTTTGACACAAATCCTCAACAGAAGTCCAGCGAGACACACCCTGGAAAAAGTGCTACTAGACTTCTCTGCTGCAGACAGGTTTTAAGACACAGTAGTGAGATTTCACTGAAGAGCAAGAATAATTCATCTCAAACAAAGAAACAGCTTAAACATATGGTCCTTGCACAAGCTGAATGAAAACTGTAGTGACAATTCTTAATAAATGACTTGCTGATTTCACAAAGCATGGTATCAAGCAAGTACTATCAAACTGTACTGCAGTAATTTCATCTAAATTATACACTGTCATTCCATGGTGTAATGTATTATTGCTATGAGCTTACCTCACTTGACAAAGTTGAGATGATACACAGAATAGTCCCGGCTATGTTAGGGGGATTGGGTGTGGTGGTTAAATACCACAGGGCGACTCTATCTGGAAAAGGCTTCCCTTTTCACCTCCTCTAACTGAGATGCCTTCCCCTTTCCTTGCCATGTGCTGTTTCCAGACTCCACCCTATTCTGGCCTGGCAGCACTGGCTGAGGCTAAGGCCTTAGCCTCAGCCCTTAGCCTTAGCCCTTAGCCTTAGCCCTTAGCCTTAGCCAATGCTGCAATTCTATGAAAAGCTTTGTTGACCTTCACAGTGATCTTTAATGTTGCCCTAACACATTTCAGAAGATGAAACCATTGAGCAAAGACATCCGTGCACCAGGAAACAATCATACTCCATTATCAACACACAATTTATTGTTGCTCCGTTTTTACATGAACATTGCAATTGCAGATACATCAAATCAAAGTCTAACTTAACAAAAAAAGCAGTAAAAGTATGAGTATTACAAAAGTGCTTCAAAGTTCACATTTACATTCATGTACAAGTTTTCTCCACTCTCTTGTGGTTTTTAAGGTAATTCTATGGTTTGGGATTTTAAATGGACTTTTGAATTGTCTTTTGCATCCACTTTTTACGGTGTGTAGAACGCTTTGCTTTGTTTTTCTTTTTGCCTCTTGCATTTGAGTTGGTCTGTGACTGCCTGGCTTTCTTGGCTCCAGGGTTGTTGGACTGTGCTGGCCCACCCTGCTCTTCCTGTTTGGAAAGAGATGGTGAAACGGTTGCTAGTTAAAGACCTTTAATAATGGGGGCTGAAATCAAGTAGCATCATACAGTAAATCCTCAAAAAATAGAGGTTTCATTCAGTAAGTACTAACATCAATTGTGAATTCTTGACAATCAAATCCTCCTGATGTAAGTGGCCTCGAAAAAACTTCACTGATGGATGTGTAAAGTTGTTTGACAGGTAACAGGTAATTAACTTCAGTGTGTGGGACATCAGAGACATCCAAGGAATGTCTCAGATTCCAGTCAACTTTGCTGTTGCGGATACTTGCTCAGTTCATGTTCTCCATTGTCCTGGTTGTTAATTTTAGACTGGGTGTACAGGGAAACTGTGCCGTGGAACACTGGTTTGGCCTGTCTGACAATAACAGTCCTCAGGGGCTCTGTGTGCAAAGACCATGTGGTTGACAGAATATTTGAATCCCTGTGCGTTTGTGTGTGTGCACGCGCTCATGTTTACACATGTATCTACACAGTGAGGCGGTGGTGTTGTGGACAACATTAACCTCATTGCCATCAGTGGGTTTTACTGTGACCACCTCTACTGTCGTATTCTTTCACAGTGCCATTTATGGTAACTATGGTGACAGACCAGATATGTACCTTTGGGAGGTCTCTTGGTGGGAAAGTGCAGGGGACGCGACCATTTTTCTTGTGGAAGGGCAAAACCACTGCTGGATCGACGGGTAACCATGGCACGGAGCCGGATGCCGGGGGCTGGGGGACAGTGCTGTGGACCTGCTGCAGGTTGTACGCCTCCCGGCTCACGTTCCCATCAGCTGCTTTTAATATGGTCACAAATGGTTCCCTTGCCTTGTGGCCAATCAGGTATCGTCCGTCCTCTAACCTGCAGAACCGACAGAGGTTAAGGTTAAGTGGTTCACTTAAAGCCACCTCCCACTCTGAAACATGCTGTAGCAGTCTCTCTGACAACTTGGTTTCCAGCTAAATGAATGGAACGAAACAAAGAATGGAATTTAGGTGAGCAGAGCCTTACACAGATCTGTTGTGTATGAGTCAGTAGTAGATTGTGCAACTCTCTAACACAAACATAAATACAACATAGCAACATAGTTTCAGCCTGGGGAAGCCAGCCAAGGCTATGACGCAACAGTATGTTAAATAGCATGACGCTAGACATGCACAGACAAAATCTTCTGTTGGTTAGTTACATCAACCTTTTAAAAGTTCTGTACATGCAATTCACCTTCATCTGCCCATACATACAAATATCTACAATGACAATATAATTAACACCAGTTTGTCCACATTATGACCAATGACCCGAAAAATGCCCAATCTAACCAAAACCCAAACTAACTTTGTTTTCAAAGATATTTATTGAAGACAGTCACAACACATCATCAGAACGGGGATATCTGAGATGATCAAGACACACAACCACTTACCCAGCAATCTTTTTCAGTAAGTGATGCAGTATGTTCAGTGACTTGCATGGCCTGTTGATAGGAAATCACCATGTTAGATTACATCTGCTTTGATAGGAATCTAGATTTCATCACTATTTTACATGCCAAGACCAGAGTTGATGACGGCTACTGACGATGAGATAGATGCCTTTCAACTTTCTACTGGTATAACCGATATGGTGACTAGATCTCCTGAACATAATCATACAGGGGTGTTTAAGTTCATGATAACCCTCTGCACATCTGGTCAAAGGATACTCACTTGAAGTCACAGGAGATGTTCTGTTTCCAGTCTTCAGGCAGATTTCTTCGCAGAGCTACTTTTGATGTGTGCGCATTGATGTGAGCTGGCGAGACAGATTGAAAGGGAGAGTGAGATAGACTGAGAAAAGAACAAGAGCTAATGAGCTTGTACGTCAAGAGCTTCACTTCATCATCAATGCCATGCTAGTGCTAACAAAGTAATTAGCCTGTGATGATTTGCCAGTGTTGTTACAAGCTGGAGTGGGCGGTTAGAAATGCTCGTTGGCCCCCATCCCCCTGTAGCAACGAGCTTTTCCTACCTCCCACTCAAGCTTGTAACGCCTTGTTACTTAAACAGTGCCTTCCTTGAATTACATATCGTTCCAGGGCTTGAAAGCACAGCTAAAATTACACACAAGGAAATGTCACATGGTAAACCACATGACCCGAACAGAGAGGGGGGGGGGGTCGTTGATTAGTTATCTGCTGAATGACGTCATCAAGTGGGAGATGCCTTATACTGTTTCATACAGCTTTAATGTCATCACTGAGCTATCACTGGCTATTCCTATTCATACACTTGTATGTAGGTGTTGGCAACCTAATGCACTCTCAGATTGGAGGATCTGATACTGGCACTGTGTTGTTTAGAATGAAACATCATTCTTGGTAAATCTAGCATCTCTTATGTCTAATAGAGGGCAGATCTATTTTTTGCTATGGGCTAAGTTGAATACAAGCTACCAGTATGCAAGCTTCTATTGACCATAAGCGTGAGGACTAATATTAGGGCTAATATTTCTACTACTTTACAAGCTAACAGGCTGAATGGGATATGGTCTAGACTGCTTTTTATTGGAGCTCTACACGAGAACACCTACACAAGGATTCACGGTTATCATGGTTAACGCCATACAAGTAATGATTAGGTAGTGTTATACATTAAGCCACACATATTGTAAGTCGCTTTGGATAAAAGCGTCTGCCAAATGCCTGTAATTTAATGTAATGTGTCACAAATCAATGAACCAAACCAGCAGCATAGGAAAAACCCAGGGTGGAGTCTTTCCCAGACTCCTGAGCTACAGATAAGCAACGCATAACATGTCAAGCCCACAATAAGCAGTAGGAGAATGAATACTCATTGAAGCTGAAAGCAATATTTAGCTGAGCTCTTTGCACTGAATTCTTTGTTACACCCCCCTTAACCAAAAATGTCTGTAGTTATGGCAACACAGCAAACCTAATCACCAAACAGTCAAGCAGGGTGGTGAGTCATCTCTGGGCTATTCCATTGGTCTGTGGGAGGAACTGCCCTGCTTCCTCCACCAAAGGGGAATGTGTCCTTCCAAAAGAAAGTGCTCTTTTACTCAAGCCACATAAGTGTTACTCTTGACTACTTTCTTGGCATTTATTTTGAAAAATGAGAAGCTAAAGGGGTACTCCAAATCCTACTGGGATTGAGGGCATTTGTGGAAAGTTTCTGCCTTGTTTTTTTTAAGATTGCTTTGACTCATTTTGCATAGCAGAATTTCAGTGTACAAAACTCAAAATGCAAAGTGCCAAACTGACTTTCAAAATTCATACTCTAAGACACTACCTCCTATGCTGACATACAAAAGTGCACAACTGTTAATACAAAGTGCCAAACTCATATCATATGCTCCATTCTCAGAATACAGCCACCTAATATTATAACATTTGAACATATTATATGTTCAAATGCTTATTACTACAAACACAGATCTAAATCAATTCAACAGGGGTTTGTAGTCATGCCTCATTACTTCCAGCAACCTTGCCAAGGTAAGTAGCATTGCAACACAATTGATAATCTCTTCACCACTACATAAAAGGCTGCTTAGAAACCTGAGTGGCAGTTTCTGACAACATGGAGCAGGCCGATGAGGTTGGCAATGAAGGAGAGGGTCATTGTCGGGGTCGTCGACGGGGTCGTGGTCGTGCACGTGGCCAAGGAGTCAGAAGGCATGCAGTTGTGTCAAATGAAATTAGAGCCACTGTGATCGACCATGTTTTGTCCCGTCTCTACCGACTGTCTTGTACAGCCAAATGCTCAGATGGTGTTCATCACTGTCTGGGACAACGTGAACTTCCATCATGCATTGGTTGTGCGAGACTGGTTTACAGCCCATCCAGAGTTCAGATCGCTCTTCCTTCCACCTTACTCCCCCTTTCTAAAGCCCATAGAGGAGTTTTTCTCGGCCTGGAGGTGGAAGATGTATGATCGCCGTCCGTATGAGCAGGCAACGCTCCTTCAGGCCATGGATGTGGCGTGCGATGACATTACAGCCCAGCAGTGCCAGGGGTGGATAAGGCACTCTAGAAGATTTTACCAATGCTGCCTTGCAAATGAAGATATCAGATGCGACGTACATGAAATTCTGTGGCCAAATGCAGCAGAGAGGCAAAATGCTGCTTAAGCACTGAAATGCATTTATGTTTTGTTTTTTTAACTGTAAAGGTTTTTGTTACTGTAACTGTTGTTTTTGCTTTTACTGTTGTTTTTGTTTTTACTGTAATATACAGTTGAGTTTACTGCATTACTGTATGATTTCTTTAAACGATTAAATTTCATATACAGTAATCTACTATAATCTAATATTTTGTTTGTCTTCCATAAAAACATAAGCTATAATGCAGTCTATCACAGGGGATGCTTGCTGTACATCATTTCAAGTACTTATGAGGAAATGACCCTTGCATAGTCTTTTTTGATGACAATTATTTAGTGTTTGACAGCATTATTTGATAATGGCCATTGTATTTGAAAATGCACCAATAATTAAACTTCAACGATGAACATATCCAATGTTCTGGTGCTATGATAAACTTTTGCATATAATATTCTCTCATTTGACACCGGTATTTTTATTTTACATGCTATATTAGATTTTGAACCCAAAATGGGCAGTATAGCATTCTGTATTAAGAGTTTGTTGTATTGTGCAAAATGAGTCAAAGCAATCGTAAAAAACTGTAACTGAATTTAGAAAGAATGGAACTGAATGTTTTACCGATGTAGGAAACAGTGCTGGAGTGGAGCAGCGTCTCAGCCCACAGCTGGCAAGCCTCGCTACTGCTCAGACATTCGACGCCGTAACACAGCTGGTACTCCATCTTGGGCAGGACATGGACTGGCACAAACTGTTAGGGCAGGAAAGAAAGAATAGAGGAAGGGCTCAAATACTGTATCATATATATCATACTGTATCACTTTTGGAGGATGTGTATAGACTGGCAAACATACCTGGCTGAGACTGTTGTTTATCCTTCTGGTATGGGTCAGTGAGACAGAGCTGCGCACCAGGAGCAGAAGATCCTGAAGACTATAGAGCTTGTAGAGCAGGTTGCCCTCCTCTGGAGCCTCGTAGTCCCGTTCATCCTCCGCACTTATCTGTAGGTCCTGTGAAAGGAGTTCTGAAAGGGCACGTTTTAATGTAGTACATGGTTTTAGTAAGGCAACATCTGCCACCTAACATCATCTTAAACATCATCTTCATCTCCATAGAATGATAATCTTGAGGACACTAACTTTTCTGTTCTGTTGTATTGAACGTGACCCCTGATGCAGGTCCACTGTGAGCAGCAGCGTAGATCTCCTTCTGGTTCTGGTTGCTCTCTAGATATGAGGACACACAGGGCTTGACCAGGGATGTTGAATGGGAATGACCTGAGGGTCCCATACATCGTGGAGGTGAGACGGACTCCAGGGACACGGTAGAGCTTTTAGCTGGGTCCTTGGCAGGTTTGAGCATAGCTGTCTGCATGCGCAGGATCTGCCCCAGCTGGTCACCAGGTACCTTAGCTCTTTTGGATACTTGCCTGTGCCCTGTAACCTTCTGGGGTGAAGATGACTGGGGAGTCTCAGGGATGAACTCAGGGGAGGGGATAATGGGGGGGTCTGGTGTGGTCATGGGCTTGGGTTGTGTTGTAGGTGTTGCAGCTGGAAACATGGGGTCGTCAATGACCAGCCTCTCATCCTCTGAGTCTCCTGCAGAAGCTGACTTGTCTTCATCCAGGACAGAGTGCTGTCTCAGCTGCTTGGTCTTTGGTACAGAAGGGCTCTGTGGGACACTGGGCTCGCTAAAGCCTGGTTGAGGTGTCTCCTCCTTTACAGAATCACCCATGTCGGCCAATGAGGTGTTCACCTCCTCCTTTGAACTACTGCTGTTTTTTTTAGAAACAAGATCACTCCTGGTCCTTGTGGTCTTGCTTATTGGTGGAGAACTTAAAGCTTTTTCACTTTTACCAGATGTGCCCTGCTCATTCTCAATCTTGAGCTTCTTGGAGGGTTTAACAGTTGTTGTCTCTCCAAATGTCTCCAGGTCTGTGAGGTCAATGTCACAGTCAAGGCCATTGCTTTCAAATGACATCAAATTTCTCTCTGAGCTCTCCTGTTAAAACATGAACAAAAATGATGTACTCTTCATCAGTGTTCTTAGTTATTAGACAGTGAACCTGCTTTGTGTGTACATACTGGTGGGAGTTGTTTCTCATCCGCAGGAGCCTCTGTCATGAGGTGGAACACATTTTTATTGCCATTCTTGATGATGGAGAGCTTCAGACTCTCTTCATGGTACATATGACTTCTCTCTCTTATTGTCACCTCAGTCTTCAGCAGGGGAGAGTCGATGTACACAGTCTTCCTCTGACTACTGCCTAAGAATGAGACATATCAAATGAGGGATTACAGGAACTAGCACCACCATGAGGCCATTCAATGTCAATACACTTCATGATCCCAAGAAACTGAAACACAACACCCCGCTTGTGCCCAGATATTACCCAGGTATAAATACTCCATATTTCTTTTACAACTGAGATTAAAAATGTGCCCCAACTATCAACACAGAATCAGACTGTGCTTTCCCTTCCAAAATAGAGATATGCTCTGTCAATTAAAAACTGTCTTTGCAGTGAATGCAAAATTATTAACCTTATGTGCTATGAACATAACCTAGCAGGATCTAGGGATGTTGTACCTTTCTACAGGAAACAGCTGCTTTTTCCTATTTTAGTTCTGTTACTCAAGCTCCGAATTACATGTGTACCTAATTCTTGCACTGATTTTTACTGCAAAGAAAAGGATAAATACAAAAAAAATACATCATCCAATACAAACAAATACACAGTAGATTAAAATACCTATGTAAGCGTTCATTTGTGCTTACGTGGTTGTTGTATGTGGATTAGAAAGACCATTGCTTTTACATTTGTATTGGTATTAATATGGCCAATTGCGTCAATGACCACCTGCTGAGGTGGCTTCGGTATTCGGGTCATTATCCGGCTTCAAGACATTTTGGCTGCATTGACACCTGGATTTTTGTGTGGTAAAAATGTATCTGGATATAAACATATGTCACTGCCAGGTGTGAATGGGACCAAAGTATATTCTACAGATTGGAGGTGAAGGTGAAGCTTGATTAGACTGTAACACACTATGGTAGTTCGGGTATCATGGTGATGTACCTTTTGCTGGGTTTGATTTGACCCAAACAGGCAGTTCCCACTGGTCACAGAATTCAGGGCCGTGGTTGTCTAGCAGTCTGATCAGGGCATCTCGAGTCAGACACACATGAGGCTCATAATGGGCACACAGCTTCTCAGCATTAATATCACTGCTGATTGTCTGTAGAGAGCAACAACATTATGGAAGTTGGGTAGCTACAACATCTCTAAAAAATAAGTAACTGGGCTTTGATAGTAACTACAACCTTGTATCCTGCAGAAGTTAGTACTGGTTTTGTAAGTAAGACTTGAACACCCTCTGGTGTCTTTTTGTGAAAAATGCAAGAGCTGCAGTAGAGTTACAATAGACCTCTGGTCATGAATCCCTTTCCAACTGTAAAACATCTTTGTGACTTACTTTATTAGAGTAATTAAAAAAGCAAGACAATTGCTTACAGCGTGCTTGTCCTTAGCTTTCTTAGCTGGAGGAATCTCTGATGAAACACTCTGATAATCCAGTGCAAGCTGTGTATCAGCAGGCACTACTTTGTGGTCTGTAATATCCACATTGCCCTGGAGAAATAAAGGGTGCAAATATGGAAATAGAGGAAGTGAATCAACATCAACAGACAAGCTCTGCATTTCAGCACTTCAAGTTGCAACGTTAAACATGAAATCGGACAACGCCAATGAAACAACTTAAGTATATGAGCGATAACCATACACTAATAGGAGTACAACAGTTATGGTATAATAGTAGCACACAAGCACATTACCATGATTAGCAACTGTTTTTCAAAGGTCAGTGTGAGCCCTGGGTTGAATGTTCCCCCTGTCAAACTGGTCATCTCATAGATCTGGTACAGCTGTGGAAAGGTCCTTATATACTCCAAGCAGCCCCTGAGGAAATCCTGAAAATGTTTTCTATGTTTAAATACTTTAGGACACAGATCTCAAAGTCATGGCAGTTGAGGGTAGGTATAGGCCTTGTAGTATCATTACCTCTGAATATTGCATAGCTCCCTGGGATATGTAGTTGTAATCGTCAGCGCACATTCTGGACACATCATGTAGGTACCTCATGAACTGCATCACTTCATTGTTCACTCGCACCTTCAAATTCTTAAACGTAAGAACAGATTGTTTCAGCAAAGCAGCGCAACAAGGGCGATAGGCAGTATTAGAAATTTGTATTGGGAAGACAATGCTTGTACCTGTGGAGGATCCCTGGGTTTTTTACTTGTCAGGACACCAAGATATGTCTTCTGGTCTTTGCTGGACAGACTGGACATACAGGGGTAGGGTAATCTGGGTTCAGGATAAGAATCACCAGGCTCATGTTTAACCTTGTGTTTCACTTTTGATTTGTTGGTATCCTGACAGTCTTCTGTTTTGTCTGCAGTGGGATCATCACTATCACCGCTGTCCCAACAGGTAGTGTCTTCCTCTCTGATGTCACTGTTGTCTTTAAACTCTGCAGCATCCCCTGTGGAAGGAGGGCAGGAGGGTTTTGCATCCCCACCACCATGCTCCCCCTTTACGTTGACATTCTCTGTAGGACTTCAAAAAATTGAGGGGGAAAAGAACAATATGTCACTGAACACTCACTAGCCTTTACAGTAAATATTGTAAGTATTTTGTTAATTCATAATTAATTACTGTACCTTTGTATAAAGGCCAACAGTTCTTTAATATTAGGTGCAAGGGAATATTTGTCATGGAGCTCCGTGGTAAAGAATGGAGTTTCAGTGACTGGAGGGTCCTCCCTTAAAATAAAAGGCAAAGGGAATAACATTAAAGGACAGTGTCGTGCCTAAATGTGCGCTGTTGTCATGTCTGCTCTGGTTTGTTTCTGTTCTGGGACAGATGTCAAGTGTGTGCTAGTACTCGCACATTAAAGGGCTATATGTAATCGATGACTAATGTTAGCAATGTTTACCACTGAATAGACTGATAAAAGTGATGATCAACAATTGAGATGGTGTCAGTTAATATGCATTTGCCTCACACATTCATACACTAAAACTAAAACCTGTGCATGATTTTTTTCTTTTTTGAGGGTGGTGTAAAGGGTTTGGGTTTTATAAGGATTTTATAAGTGCAAGCTCAAGCTTTTGGCTGAGTGACTGCGACACTGTATCTACCTCAAGTGAATAGAACTGCTGACAATAATTACAACGTTGATAACCAGTGCTCTGCAGAACTGCTTAATAAAATAACTACTGAATAAACAACTTTATTTTCCTCCAGGGTTAGCTCTACTGTTCAGGACTGGCACATTTTTTACAGTTACAAGTGAGAAGAGAAATGCTTATTGAATCGTAGGATAACGTAGTCAGTGATGTAGACATTTGTACCAGAACATAAACAAACCACAACAGAAACTACAACAGTTCGCCAGTAGGTGCAGCAGGCTCTCCAAACTTCTGATCACAACCTTCAAAATACGAACGTTTTTTGACTAATACAAAACTGAAAAAGAAGAATATATTTAAGGAGGAATCTGTGGTAGATTAAAATACAATTGCTGTTGTTGTTTTTTTCTTCAAAATTTCCCTTTCACAGCATGAATTAATAGCCATATATGCAATGTATACAGGGACTACAAACACCCAACTCAAACACCGAACCCAACAATTGTGTGATCCACAACTTGGAATGGTGTCTACTAGGAATATACATACATTCAGCTCATGGTTTGATTTCTGTGTCCCAGTGTCCCAACAGCTCACACAGGCTATAGAAATGGAGCCCCATGTTTAACGTTCCAAGTCAGTCAGAATAGGTCTTTACTGGAAAGGGTCTGTGCTTGCCATATATGTTAAGCTGTCAAAGTTCAGAAATTTTGAAACACCAAACTTATACCAGACAAGTTGGAAGCTTGTCTACTAACCATCCAAGTCCATTTTCACCTTTTTCAGTGCTTGAGAATATTGAGCACAGGGCATGTGAGTGGCACCTTGAAACCAGGTACTGGGGCTCTCATTCCATAGTGTTTAGGAGCAACTGAGACCCTGACAAAGGGTGAAGTTGACTTTTATAAGACAATAGACATTAGACATGGTTTGCGTGTGGCGTTTAAACATTTCTTTACATAGTTTTGATAGCCTCCTACATATGCTCATATGGCTATTAATATATGCTGTGGGAATGCCATGGAGTTTCACTCCATATGTACTGTAATGATTCCATTGAGTATAATAATATGATCGTTTTATTATGTACAATTAATTATTCTTTTGTCCAGTGAGATTTGCACTTTTGTTTTGAAAGAAAAATCACCATACATCCGCTCTTACTCTATAGCGATCTCTATCTGAATTGATGCAATAAGCTAGCTAAAATGAGCTATTAGCGCATCTGGTTCTCCCTATCTCTTGCTTTCTGTTCCCCATCAGAGGCAATATTTGTAATGTGCTGCAAACAAATGCTCTATTCACTGTTAGGTTGAGTGTACTTTTAAAATACAAGTAGGTTAGCTGCAAGTTACAACAAACGTGAGCAACTGTCAGGCTAACTAGCTAGCTAGGCTAAAGTTAGTTGCATGGTCAGCGTAAGAACACTTTTCTGTATCAAATCTATGGCATTTCAAAAAGTTATTATTACTTACCATACTAGCTCCATTACTGTCTCTATTTAGAAATTTTAGATACCATCAACGCTGCCAGAATGATTACTGTCAACGTTTGACATGCGACATTGTTTTGGTGCATCTCTATTAAAAACCCTCGGGAAACAAGTCATCGTTGTGTACATTGGTCCGGTCAAATAGAGCTCAAAATGTGTTTTGCTGAACACTAAGATCAGAAAATCATTTACAATTGCTACACAACTTTATCACATTGTGGTTCAAATGGTCATGGCTTTGTAGGGAAATGAGATGAGATGAAACGTTATAATTATTCCCTTGGGGAAATTGGATAAATAATTTAAAAAATGTTCTATAAGAACCGGCTACTAAGATGTAGAATTTGTAACTACCAATGTCATAAATTTTCTTTCAGGGCAGATTTTTTTAAAACAAAACTTTGGTTGAAGCAGATCCAAATAAATGACATCTGAATTTGAATTGTGATAGGTGCACCTGATATGAGCACTGGAATTAAATGCTCACATTAGGGGTTGAATTCCCACTGGGGCCACCTATGCCATGCCTAACATGTAGGCACTTACGGTACTATTAGGTGCTTTGGACAAAAGCGTCCATCAAATAGCATGTCACCTGGACCAATATGTTTTCTCCAGTCTTTATGTCAGTAGGGGACATGTTCGATCTCAGATATGGTCTCTGGGACCCAGTTCCATTTCCAGAGCCAATCGCAGCTCTCATTTAGATGAAAGAATTAAACTAGCTGAATGGTAATGCATATGTATTTCTTTATTTGTTTGTTTATTGTATGCGGTTATTTATTTATTTGGAACTAACAGTGAAGCCACCATTTCTGATTAATTGTGAAACACTAACTAGGACAGTTAATAGAATTAAAGCAGGTCAAAAATATGCTATTGGATTAATTTTATTAAAAAAAGAGAGCAGACAATAGAGAGACAGTCAGGAAATAAAAGCCCATTACAAGCGGTAAATTTTATTATGGGATAACTGCACATAAAGCACATCTAAAATCGATGTGTCCAATGCACTTTTAATAAAGGTAATATTAAAGGTACAGTTTCTAAGTACAATATAACAACATTCATATTAGAATGAAAAGTATTTAAAAGACAACATTAAATTTCTTATTTTTCTTTACAGCTGTATTTACAAAATGAATCAAAATACTTATTTTCATATTTAAGAATCAGACAAGAAGGAGCAAAACTACGTTTGTGAATAGACTACCTGCTAAAGAGAGTTCAAAAGAGCTGGATAAAAAGGTACATGATCATCTGTCCCCATTTTAACATCAGTAGCAAACATGTGACTTAGAAATTTGTGACAACCACACACTAGTTTCGGCTTTCCCATAGTTTGTACTGGTTTTGCATGGAAAAAAATCCACCCCTACTCCACCCACCCTTCATCTTAAGTTACCCCAACCCATTGAGCTCACATTAAACACAGAACATTAAAGAAATCCAGATGTGTTGTATGCTTCTTTTACAAACACATACAAATACTTGATATACAATGCATTAGTAAAGTTTCTGTTCTTAGTGAAATAAAAAAAGTTGATATAAAACAAACAGAAAATGTAATGTGGATTGCGTATTACTTTTTGCCTCTTCCAAAAACATTGTGCAGGTGAACTTTTATGCAATATTACCACCAAGAATTTATTCGACCATACTAGCCCAACATGAAACAAACTTCCCAGTTATGCATCTCAAACAAGGTATTGGTTGTGGGGTGACATGTTCATTCTGAAGAGGAAATCCTTTAACATGTTGTACCAACCCACATGAAAATGATTAATAACACATAAAGAAAGAATTTGAAAACTTCTGAAGCATATCAGAGTGAGAATTCGTCCTCATGTACAAAATACATTGTCACTTCAGTACACATTTGGAAAACCACAAAAAGACAATCAAAACCATGTATGCATCTTGTTACACCGAGAGGCACTCAGTGTGATACATTGTGTATTATTGCAAGCATATTCTGACTGATATTTGCTACAGAGTAGAGAGAAAAGGTCAACTTTGTCCTCAAATGGCAATCCTTTCATGTACATTTTTAATAACACTTAAATGTGGTGCAAAAGGCTTATGCCACTGGTCTGAAGAAACCACTGTTTCAGGATAGTCTAAATGGGGAATGAAGAAAGCATATAGAGGCTCTGTTTAATCCAAGCACCGCTTCCCTGCATCAGGTGAAGAACTATGCAGACACAAGAGAGGTAAATATTTAGTATCTTAAAACCTGACAAACTACAGCCTCAGTGAGTGGTTTTTTTACAATCAGAACAAAGAAAAAAACACAATACTGCTGTTTCAGTTTGAATATTATCATTTTTCCACAAACCCGAAAAGCAACCTTAAATAGCTTGTTAATTAGCAGATACTACCTTTGCTATAAGTCAGAAGGAAATAAGCGCCTTATCCCAAGACAAGCACACTGATACAGGTACTGGCTGGGTAATTTTACCACTATCATAATCATTATCATTATTATTTATTGAGTCCTAATATCAATAACACATCAATATGCAATGAAATGAATGGACTAATAGGGTGGCCAGGCCTAGGAATCAATACTTTGTTCACAAAATTAACTTACCTAGCACCACACATCAGGGCAACACAAAATAAATGTCGGCACACCCTACCTCTATCAAACTAATCCTAAAGGAGGGAAGCAAACTAGAAACAGTTATCGTACAATATGTTGTAATTGATAAACAGATAAATATTTTCACTGGGTAGGCCTTAGTAGCAGTATTTTCCTCTTACCTATACAGACAGAAGTTACAAAGCTACTTTTATACATGTGATCAATAATAACATTAAATATGGTGGATAAACAGCCGAGAATGAGGGAGAGAGAAAGAGTGAGAAAATAAGGTATACAGCATACGGGCCATGTCAAGTTCTTAAGTTCTCCACCTGGGAACAGAACTGGTCAAATATACAGATGAAACGTAAAAACATCCAGGTAAATCAACACAAAATAAAACAAACCAAAAGTGATAAATAAGAGGTGTATTTACATGCAGATGTTCAAAGCCTATATGCACAAAAATCCAAAATAATACACCACATATATTATTGCTTGACATTCGATTATGGCTAAAAGTTGTTTTTCATTTTTTAAACTATATTCTTAAATGTATTTTAATCATAAATCCTTATCAGCTGTGCTTTGGAAAAAAATGAGTTCTGTTAAAATGTGATGAAACCGACTCATGATTCTGGGTAACACACCAACACTCCAGTACATGTAACTTTAAGCGTGACATTCACCTTCACAATTGATGGTCAAGAACACTCGTCTTCGCAATTTACAGTCGAGAATGAACAATTCCTTTCAGGCCACGCTGTCCCAAATGGTAGCGATGTGTGAAGTTAGTCAATGTTGCGTAACAGTATTCTGCAGACCTATGAATTGTTGAAGGCATTATGTCATGCTTCTAAAACCTACACCTATTATGGATGGATCAAGCTCAGCATTACCAAAACCTTTTTTTTTTTTCAAATAAAATCAAGACCTATAGACTCCTCGTCCACGTAACCCTGTTCTTCTGTAATTATTAAAGCCTTGTCTGGGGTTTATTTTATTCACACACCGTGAGAACAAACACAGACACACACACACACTATTGCTTTTTACACACAGACAACAGAGACAGAAGGACCAATACATTTTACTGTATATACATTGATTGAATAGCACACTTAGCATCAGTCCCTTACGAAACGTGGGATATCTCAAGTGAGTATACAGGACATCTCTTTACAGGCCTTTCTGAAGAAGCAGTTGACAGATAGATACAAGTATCCATGTCTTTGATGGTCATTTTCTGCTATCCTGCCAATATCACAACCATACTGTGAAAAATACATAAGGTGATGAACGCAGAGTGATGGGGCTTTATTACGTATTGTTTTAGACTGAAATTGAAATTGTGTGACAAAGAGTCATAACACGACAACCGTCGTATAAATAAAGTCAAACAAAAGGATGATGACTGCACTATAGTGGCTACTCTTAAGAGACCCGTAATTGCAACGTGAGCCTATTGCTTGTTTTAAATTGTAGAACACATTACAAGCAACTCAACCATTTAGATTTGAATGGACAGATTTTCACTGTATGAAAGAACCCATTTGCTTGCGGGTGGTAGACTTCAGCTGATTTATTATATCATAACCTACAAAATATTGAGTTGTTTTATGTAACCATCAAAGGAGTTGACGATAGCCTCATGGAGCAGCCTGAAGATTACGATTACATGATTTTCAAGAGAAAAATCAACTGCCTATAAGTGAATTACATGAAACCAGCCAGTCTCACTGTATCTCCCTCTCTTTATTTTATTATTTAAAAGGTAATTCCTGTACTGCATGTTCAGTGTGCTATGCCAAAAAGTTCAGCCGCCTCCGATTATGAATTGAGAACTGTCAAGAGATTATGATGAGCTCATAAATTCACAAAAGAGCAAATCATATGCCCCACAACTGTCCGGAGGAAAGAGAGCTGCTGCTTCGGTCTACCTGTTACCTCCCTGAGCGTTCACACCTCATCTTCTTCTCTGCTCTCGCTGGGCCACAGGGCCGCTCAACCTGGATTGTCTAGCAGTGTTCCAGACTGGGTTTGTTTTGCTGGGAGACTGAGGTTTACTAGTCATAGAGGGCTTGTGCATATCCAAATAGCATTGGATTATAACAGAGATTATTACTTAGGTACAGCATATCTACTACAACCCAAACACAACATATTTAGTATTGCATAAGAATATTTGGTTTTTCTAACAAAGAGGGTTATCATTTTAAAGTTGACCCTGATGACACCATTGGAAACCAAACAGATTTTTGTGACAGGAATATGCTGCGTACTGATAAAACTGTGTTTTGAAAAAGTAATGGGGTTTGTGTTTTTACAAATGTGTTTTTCTTGAACTTGATCATAGGGGCGTAGTGATCTTTCAGTGGCTGAAGGCCCCTTAAGGACATCAGTGATGTAAAATTCTGAACAACTCAGTGATGAATTTCAAATGTGAATCTCAACCAGTTCTCATGGAACATCCCTGAACAAAAACATGAACTAAACCTAATGAGGACAACAAATGTCCTCTCAAACAGAAAGCGCAAAAGAAACTCTTCCCTGAGGGGTGACAGCACAAGACATTAATGCCTTGTACAAATTGCACGGCAGAGGAATGATAGTGTGCAAACAGAAAAGCAAACAAAAACAAGTGGATTCTATGTTAAGGTTGGTGACAGATGTGTTATCATGCTTTGATGGGTTTATAAAGGGATATCACTGTTTTTTAAAAAATATTCCTAGAAGCCGCTACTGAGATTGCTGGAATGTCTTAGCAATCCATTCTACATTATAAACGGGTAGACTGGAAAGCGGAAGCGACAACTACTGTTTGGCACATCCAGGGTTTTTTTCTACCACTTTACTACCACACTGACAAGAAAGACACACTCAACAAAACAGAAGCACAACAACAAAGCATTCTGAAAATAGCACTTGTCCTACCATTTTTATGTTTCTCCCCTAATCATACAAACAACAGCTAGTCTAATTATTGCGGGAATATAGATAAGTGCTACCTGACATCTTTTTCTCTCCCTCTTTCTCTTTCATGAGATTATTAACCAAAACGTGTTACAAAAATAGAAGCTTTACTACCAGACAAGGCTTTGAATATTCACTTTCCCTTCACTGTTTCTTTTGTGTCCTGTTGTGGCGTTGCTGGGCTGAGGCTATGGTGAGAAGGCAGATAAAATCACTCAACAATAATAGTAAAAGCATTATTAAAGATAGGTCATAGATGTGCCTTTAGGTTAGACCTTGCATCTTTGTGCCATTCAGCCATTAACTGGCTTGCTGTATCTCTACCTTCCACTAGATGGAACAATTGGATTACACAAAGCGTCTAAATGTGTCCAATCCAACCACATGGCTATTCAAGTTGATTTGTCTTCAGACCTGGGTCAGACAGCATTTGCAAATGGTTTTCATGGTTTGTTTCAGCCTTCTTCATTACAAGATAGGTGGGGCTTTACACAAAGGACATTAAATGAATACCAAAACTTTACCAACAGGAAAGTCATAGGAACGAATTTGAGAGTCAATTTGCTCTGCTTCTCTTTGACTGACAACTTACCATATAATATCTGAATTTTTCCTGATGCGCTACTCATCTAGTATTCTAAGGAGGTTACAACAAATGCTATTCAACCCAGGTCTGTCTATAATACAGATTAAAAATAAGATCTTAAGAATATCACTACAAGGTTCGTTGGCTGCGTCCTGTACGTGTGCATGCTTACAATAGGGAGTTTCAGAGCTAAGAGGTTTTAAGAGGAGTGATATCGGAGGTTGTTGAGGTGACGGAATGACTACCTGCCTTCTCCTCCGGGCCTCAATGTTGACCAACGACCAGCCACCCTAACAGACAACCCTCACACCACTCCAAAACCAGTATCATCTGCAGCTCCCAGGACTAGCCTCTGTGACCATGGTTCAACTTGTATTTCTTGTGCACATGCAACACATCACTAGGTAAATATACAAGTCTTAAATTAAAGAAAGGTGCAAATAAAAGTGCCTTATCAATTCAACAATTAAGAATGGTCTAACTACTAATATCATACATGTTATTTAAAATAGATTCTATAAACATTACTTTTTTCTGTATAGTAAGTACTTATGACCATATACCCTGTAGTACATTATAAAACAGGTGGAATGGACCCTTTTCATTGTGTTGGTGCCCTGTGCTTTCCCAGGGCGCCTGTCCAGAGAAGGATTAATAGCAGATGGCCTTACATGATTTCACTATGCAACAACGGTGGATGGAGTCTTTGACAGCTAAAATCATTGCGTTTTGACTAGAATTACCAGAATTCTGTTTCTTTTTTAATCGATTGTCCATAGAGAGGTGCCGATTGCATCACCATGCCGATGGACCCTCCCTCAAAGTCGCCGTGAGTTTTCATTCCAAGCACTGCGTCCAAAAGATACAACTGAACACAAGAGAACGGCTGAACTTGACCAAGATGTGCACATTTACCAGACGTTTTATTTCAGTTTGGGGGTGTATGGATGTGAGAGGCCCAATGGTTAAGTTATAGTTATGATGTGCATTTACTTTCTAATTGAAAAAGACGAGCTATTTGGACTCCAAAGGTTTATGATGTTTTGTTCATTAATTGTTTGATTCCCGGTCAGATGCACAGCTAAAACAAGCGGAATTAAATAATCTGACAGGAACATGATTATTTTAAAATATATATATTCTTTTTGGTGAAGCAATAAATATGAATGAAAATGAATGAAAATGCGTCATGGGATCCATGCTGGAAATGTGCATGAGAAGGTCAAGTTCACCTGGACAGAAACTATTTGTCCCTATCTCCTCTTCGTGTCCCATGAGGCATCGAGTCCCACATGTCTTCCAAACAAAGAGAACTAAATTCAATAAAGTAAACCTCGAGAATCAAATCCCTAAGCCCTCCCCTCCAAGGTAAAAGAAGAAGTTGAACAGCGTGCCATCCGTCCATTCTGCGTTTGTGCAGGGCACCGTTAAAGTGTCTCAGATTCTTCCTCCACATTCCCCTACGGTGGTCACACTGGCACCTGGCAGGGCTGCTACCCGTCAACGGGCATGGACTGCTCAAAGTCTGATCCAAAGAGCTCCTTGTATAAGGGGGGGAAGTGGGCACGCACAATGTCTGGGTATATTGCTTTGAAAGCTGTAAGCTTCTCTGTATGCCTACTGCACAGCGCTCGCAGTGTCGACACTTTGCATATCAACTGTGGAGAGAGAGGAGACAGGTTGTTTAGATTCACAGTGAAGCAAGGACATGGAGCAATGGTAGCGAAAAACATTCCTCCCTACAGTGTATTCCCTTTCACACAGGGGCAAACAGACTGGTAAATATTGAGACAAGCTCTCAGGCACGAGGAAAACTTGACACTTCATCTTATGGAGCTGTATGCAATTGATAAATTGCCACGTCTCTACTAAAAAAAGACACTTTCTGTAGCAGTATGCATGCTTCCCCTGGAATATGTGTCCGTTTAATCAAATGCTCTCAAAATGGTTGATGGGCTGAGGCTAAAGATGCTAAACAGTTACACTGCTACAACAGCAGTCGAGCAGACATACACCTTCAGGGATGACAGATTAAGTGTGTACTGCGCTGTACCTTTGTAAGTATACCATCCTCTCTGTGGTTCTTCTGCAGGACGTGCTGGAGGGCCAGTTGGATCTTCTGCTGGAGTTTCTCCACCTTCACCTTCTCCTGGAGCCAGGACCGATCTGGCAGGAAAAATATCACAACCATTAGTTACTGCACAATCACAAGTATCCCCGCTCACAGTCAACTTGGCTCGTACGCTAAGTCATGACACACCGTCACTAATAATAATTTGTGATTACATGGAGTATAACCGATAAAGACAAAAGAGAGGGCATGAGCGCTCCTTGTGGTGGTGAACGTATGCCTGCCGTCTTTTCTTTGCACGGTGAGTGACACCTACCAGCAGACATCAACACAAAGGCGGAGAACAGGGCGATCTCATCCTCAGACAGGTGCATAGAACACAAGTTTTTCCCAAACTCGAAGACGGAGCTGATCAAGTCGTCACAACCTGCCACAGCAAAGGACACAGAGAGAGGGCTTGGGATGAGGAAGACCAAAGAACAACATCCACTCTTGATCTTTATTGGGAGAGAGGCTCACAGGGAGAGGAGAGGAAGGGAAAGGAAAGAAAAGGAGCGGCATGCTGACAGCACATGGGAGCGTCTTAGGCAGAACAGGCAATGCTTTTACTGAGTTTTGCCTCCCAGACGAGTCACTTTTGGCAGTTGGGTGGTGTTACGCAAGCCAAAATGAGGTCACTATTGAGTCTTTTAGTTAAATCAATTATTGGGGATAGGGAGAGACAGGAGGATGCCACTGCAGCTCTGGAGGACCATCACTCTGCCTCCCCCGCTGTGGAGCCCTTTGTACAGAACATATAGGACACTGGGACTCTCGTTAGGAACAATGCTGTCTTACCGTGTGTGGTCTCGCTCGGTCATAGACACACACACACACTCACTCACACACACAGGTACAGGAACAGGATATGGTACAGTAACACCACGACAGAATTCTACATTTATACTGCCACTATGGAACACATTTATATTTTTTCTCCAAAGGCACTTTGCAACGCAGGAAAATTCATGGCGGAGAGTCTTAGTAATGTCATGGCATTCAAACACAAATGCTATTTGCTTACGCCTGAAATATTCAATGCCAGACTTTCAATGATGGTTTTGATAGAGCTCTCCCAAAAGGCACTCAGTCTGGCTTTATTTATTCCACAGTAACAGGAGCCATATGCAGCAGAGCCTTAGTAACATCTCTATTCTGCTCTAAATAACCATTGCAGACACAGCAATGCCAGGTGAGGTCGGGATGAGTGCTCAGTGTTTGCGTTGTGTGGAACACAACAGCAGATGCCAGCCTTGGCTATCACGCTAAGGAAGGGAGTAAGACACTTTAAAGAGGTAGTAAAACACACACACAAACACATGAGCACACACACCCACGCGCGTGCACACACACACACACCAGCGGACACTTGGAACACTTACCTAATGACTTGAACACATCAGGCCCGGCATACTTTCCATCAAAATAGACTGTGTTGTTTTGCGAGTCAAAGGCACGGCACATTCTGACAAACACAACTTCCAAAGAGCCTGTGGAGACAGACAGGAACACCATGACAAATATGATCTTTTTGTTTTTCCTAACAGTCACAACTGTAAGGTACACATCAGTCAGGGCTGCGAAAAAACACACGACTGTGCTTTGCGTTATTGTCTTCTAATATAATTTAAGTAACGCATGCACTTTGAAAAAGAAAAGCCCATCATCACTGAAAAAAAATCTACTACCTGTGTAGATGATAATATAAGAGACAGAGGGCTAGTCTCCCATAATGACATGGTAGATGAAACATCTTGATTCATTCAGTAGTGACAGTACTTTATTTAGCCAGATAGGTAGAGAATTTATTCCTGCAATTTGTAGCACTCTGTAGGAGTGGATAAGAGGATAAAGGAAATGTAACACAAGCCATTACTGCCTCTCAGGGAGACGCCACTGTTTTGAAATGTCATGTCTGACAAGGGATCTCTGTCTCCATTTCATTATTCATATTGGGTGTGCTAATGTAAATGATACCCAGGGAAAGACTCAGGAGAGGTGTTTGTTTGCTTAATGCATGAATATGTGTGATCATGTGTGCTTGTGAAGGTATGTATTGATACGTAGAAGCATGTGTCCGCAGAGCCATAGATGCTTACGATGTTCTGTATGTACGTCTATGTGAGAGTATGCACTGCACAATGATTAGAGTAAGCAGACGTCATCTGTGGCCGGGAGAACAGAGGGAAATGGCAGCCGTCACGACGGCTAGTATCTCAGCTCAGGAACACGCTGCTTATCTAATGCTGTGTCCCTCCTTGTATGCATGTAATGAACAGAGGAAAAGAGAGAGAGAGGGAGAAAGAAAGAGTGAGAGAGAGAGAGAGAGAGGAAACAGGCAGGGTGGGGTCTCCTCTCTGTGACACCGTTTGTGCGTGTGAAGAAGGCTTTGTGTAGTCAGGTCAGCTACGCCCTTGTGACAATGCCGGAGGGGGGTGGTGGTGGTGGGTGAGTTTGACGGCAGCAGGCCGTGTTGACAGGCTGTCATACCTGCTTTCAGCAGCACTATCTGATCGTTCTGACACAGCTCCATGAAGCCATCGATGCGCTTGGCGAACTCCACCACATACTGAATGGCCTCTGTTATTTTGATAGCACACAGCTGCCACATGACTTCCCGGGGCTAAGAATGGATAGGACAAAGAATGGGTTATCTGCTCTAAAAAATGGATTTCATTACTGTAACTGTTGTGGTTAACACAGCACCGGTGTGGTCGAGCTACCTTGTTCTGGTAGCTCTCCATCTCCTCCTGCAGGAAGGCCTGCCAGGTCATCTGCTGCAGCTCCTCCCTCAGGTACTGACATGTCTCCATGTGGGACTTAGAGATGTTTTGGGCCAGGTGCTCTGAAATACAACAATTGCAGCAAACCCACAAGATCATAGTCAAAATCAGATTTTTGCTCACAATCCTATGTGAAAGTGAAGACCTCACTGATGAAATATGCCACAGGAAAAGAAGATTTATTTATTGAGCTTTGAGAAGGAGGAGAGGCGGATGCGCGTGGGCTTTTTTTGACTGGGAAAAGGCTTGTTGACATTTCCTTTTACTGCCTCCAGGAAGCTCATAGCTTAAGGTTGAGGCAAAGCCAATCTAGTTATGACACAAATGCAGGGAGAGGAGGAGGGGCACCACGTTACTCATTGAAACAAAGGTCACATTTTCTCTGAGAGAAATATTGAGTATAAGAATTTAAATGGTTTTGAAAACACATCTGTTAAAAGGAGTTCCTAGGCACAGGGGAGCCTAAAAAAATGATTTCCCCAGACGCCTGCCCTGCTGGATCCTGATTGGCCCTAATTAATGGAAACTAATTACAAAAAAGAGGCTCTTTTAATGAGTGTTGGAGATGAGTCTCCAACCTCCTGCTATTTTAAGCAACCTTTGTGTCGTTTGCCCCACGGTTGAGTTGTTCTCCCCTCCTCCTCCATTTTGCTCTCTCTCCTCTTGTCTCCCCCTGCCTCTCCCCTGTTCCTCACCTAGTTCAGCCATGGACACGGTGGGGGAGGTTTCTCCGTTGGTGAAGGAGCAGTAAGGGAAGAAGCCAGAGCCGGGGGCAAAGTCGCAGATGGGCTCAGGCTTGATGCCGTTGATATCCAGGCCTGACTGGTCAGGGGATGGCTGGATGTCCAGGTAGAAGCTGCTGACCGCAGATTCCGGCTTGCTGCCATCTGGGGTGTGACCGTCCATGTAGCCGCTGAGGTCGTCATGGAGCTCTGTGAGGCCATTGGCTGAGAGGCCATAGGTAGGCGTGAGTGGCTCAGCCTCACCGGGCTGCTGTTGGTGGTCGCGCTGCTGCTGCTGCAGCCGATGCTTCTGGACCTCAGCGTAGAGGCTGTCTCGCTGCTTCTTCGACATGCGACCGAACTTCACCGCTGGGATTAGAGGGACAAAATATGTGTGAGACACTGAGACACATAAAGTATAAAACTAAACTGCCCTCTGTTGAATGGTTTCTATGGGTTTCTCAGTGCTACCTAGACGTACCTCTGGACAAGCGAAAATAATTTGCCAGACATGTAATCTGTAGCCCAAACAATATAAGAGTCCTAGCTAATGTGGCTTGTGGATGTGCAACTATGCTGTGGAATTTTAGTTTAGCACAGCAAAAGAAAATCACTTGAATTGGGGAGTAGTCTTTTGTGGGCATGTCTTTGAGCAAGACACTGAATCACACAGCCCACTGGCTGTAGCTTGCATACCACATTCAAAGGTCATGTGTCAATCTCTACCCTCCTGTGAAACAGTAACACAACCCTTATCTAGACTCTCTATACACTCTACTAGAGTGACATGCTGGTAGTGACGTGCGCTACTAGACTGCTAACACAAAAGTAGATCTGCATGTTTCAGGAGGTATTAGTAAAGAGAGAGATTACAAATATTACACAATGTTCAAAATGAACAACTTAACAAGGAGAAATCTACAGGGAGATAAAGTACACTTGAGTACAATAAAACTCAAGTGCCTAACAGCTTAACAGCCATTCAAACATGAAACAGCTGAGTTGCTGCCTCCTGCTTCAAGGTTTCCAGACTAAACAGTGGTGGTGAGAATGAGCCTCCTTGGCCAGAGTTCTAGGGGCCTGGCAGCATGTCAGTTGGTCACTATGTGTGTGTGTGTGCATGTGTGAGCGTGCACGTGAGCATGTGTGCAAGTGTCTGCGTGCGGGTAGGCAAAGGCACTCATAAGCGCTAATGTGCTCCTGTGCTCGTGCACATTCATGAATATGTATGCATGTGTGTAATTGAATTTAAGCATGGTAGTGTGGGAAAAGATGCGCCGATGTCGGTGCATGCATGTTCAAGTCTGCACTCATCTGTGTGCATTCCTGTGTGTGATTCGTCTGTGTGTTTGGACAAAGACAAAAAGAGCAGCTGAGATGATGACCTGGCCCGATTACGAGCTTCCGTCAGACTCCTGCTCTGCTCCGAAACGATCTGCTCAGCGCAACCCAGTATAGCCCAGTCTGGGTAGCCCCTTGCCCAGCAGGAGGCCTGCAGCACACACCCCCACCTGTGTGCTCCCATTACTGCGCCTCAGCTGCATGAGCACTAATGACACCTCTAACAACCTCCTATTTCATCAAACCTACTTTCTATCACAGCAGCAAATTAGGCCCACGGACAATGCACTCACCTGCTACTGCTGGAATGTACATAGGTAAACCCTGAGCACTTGTATATTTACATCCCGTGTGTTTGGAGATGTTTGTTTTTACATGTGTTCATCCACCAAGATTTCATTGCAACTGTTTAAGATGGAGCCATGAAACAAACTAATTGGGCTGTGGAATAAATGGAGTATACACCTAGAACAATGTGGCCAATGAAAGGCCATTATGAATTTAAGTCTTATGAGTTGGTGGGCAAATGGGATGTTGCAGTCGGGTTGCTGAATTGTTTTGCAATATCAATAATGATAATGTGATCCGATCCTCCACAGGGAGGTCAGAATGCATTGTCAGCTACCGAACAGTGCCCCTGGAGCTGGTAGTGATTCAGTGTCTTGCTCAAAGACACTTCAGCAGAGCAGATGCTTGCCTACACAGGGGCTTGAACCTTGGTTCTTCAGTTGAAGAGCAGTCTCCCTACTCACTACACCACCCTGCTGTATCCACCCACCAATATCTATTCTTCCCTCAAGTGCTTACCATCTCGTGACATGCCCACTGCCAGGCACTTCTGCAGCCGGCAGTGCTGGCAGCGGTTGCGGCTGGTACGGTCGATCAGGCAGTTCTTCTGACGGGGGCACGAGTAGGCCGCATTGCTCTGCTGACTCCTCCTGAAGAAGCCCTGCACAGGAAAGGGGCATGGAAATACATCGGATTACTGTGTGAAGCACCGTGGGTGGAAGATGTTCCAGGACTGGAGCTCATTTCATAGCTTTATAGTGTTTCAGCGCTGACAAAATTCATTAGTGGCATAGGTACTGATAGGTACCCACAGATTTTTTTGTTGCCAAACAATTTAGAACACTGCCATGTTTTTTTTTATGTTGGGGTGTTGGGCATCCAAAGAACACTGTACTTTATCAGTATGTACAGCAGGGTGGTGTGTTTGGTTAGGAATGATAACCGTGGATGGTATTTTTCTTCAGTGGGGTTATTAGCGTTGATTAACGCAGTGCTGGCATGTACAGTGCTAAAGGATGGCGCACGCACACCGACTGGATTCCTCATCCTTTGACTTAATGAATTGATTCCAGCACATCATTAACATGCCCCACTCTACTGCTCCATACACATATGTCTTAATTAGCTGCTCATTGGCTGTTTAATTACAAGAAAACAGCTGACAGCTGCCAAGTTGCTTTATAATGGAAGCCATTATGGGAGCAGGCTATAACTGCCGGTGACAAGCAGCACTCTTTAATAATGCTATGATTTATGGTCCAAACTCTTGTACTCGCACATATCATTAAAGGCCTCTCTGCCTGGACTAATTAGCAATCATTAAAGATACATTTCAGCAGTTTATTCTTTAGTGTTTTGTTTCTCCCAACTCCTGTGTGAGGGAAGAACAGCGCTGGGAAGAACAGCTGAAAGGAACCTCTCTCTATCTCTCTCTCTCTCTATCTCTCTCTCTCTCTCTCTCTCTCTTTTACACACACACACACACACACACACACACACACACACACACACACACACACGCACACACACACGCAGGAGCAAACAACAGAGGTACAGGCTGGCTGAGGAATGCTAATGATGCGCCTGGTGACAAGCACAGGGACAAGAATACACTCTAAGCACAAAATTCCCCTCACTGTGAATGGCTGGTGCATTTGAAACAGTACAAAAGGCTGCTTCAATGGAAGCGACACACTGTAGCAAACAGCCAACAATCTGCTGTAATTCAAAGCACTCTCATTTTGATGATTTTATTTCAAGAAGAGTAGGCTGCAGCAGAAGCAAAAACAGTGAAAAGACATGTCCCTACGAGGGAAAGGCAGAAGAACGACTTTGTCCAACTAATTGTGGTTTTCTATGATGTCCTATGTGTTGCTTGACCACTTGATCATGTTCTGTGTTTACATTTCTTAGATTTCCTCTCCAAATCTTCTAAAAACTTCAGCAACATTTTCAAAGGCTTTTCCTAG
>CABFOQ010022619.1:0-19613 GCA_900660455.1 Gephyroberyx darwinii
TTTTAAGATATCTTAAATTAAGTTTTAACTAGTCAGAATGACGTTGTCGATATCTTGAACAGGAATTATGACTAGTCAAAATGATGTTGTAGATATCTCAAACTGGAATTAGGACTAGTCATAATTTAATTGTAGATATCTATTATCAAGTTACAGATATCTAGAATTGAATTAGTGGGAGGCGGGAGCGGCTTGCTATTGGGGGAATACAAGTGGGAGGCGGGAGTGGCTTGCTATTCAAACATACTATGGCACTGCAACCGTGTCTGGAGACAATAAGTATTTCTACCACAACTCTCTAGTGAACGAAGCTCTCGTTTGCCACAAATTCCTTGATGATACACTTTCTATTTCATGGCATTTTCTAACAATCTTATCCATAACAGCAACCACCATTGCTTCTGGTAACACGGTTCAAATGCTTTGCTGGGTCACAATTCAATGGGAAGCCTCGCATGAGCAACGTCATGCACAACAATTTGGACTAGTCATAATGACGTTTGAGATATCTGCAACTATTATTTGGAGTAGTCAAAACTGAATTAGAGATATCTGCAATTGTCATTTAGGACGTGTGACGAGTCGAGTGTAATTCAGTTTTGACTAGCCGAGGTTGCAAAGCCAACCGCAGACCACCGAGTTTCTAAAAGCGAACAGCCACTAAATCTGTGTAAACAGACTATGGGGAGGGGAAATGAAGGAGATAGGAAGAACTAAAGTAATTCCGAGGTGCCCCTACAAGGAATATAAAAGAACAGAAATCAACCCACTACGGGCGACAATCCCCCAAAGGACTAATAGAAAACTACCCCAGACGGGCGACAACTTCCCCAAAAGGAAAGAGACAGAAAGAAGAAAAGATCAGAGATGATGGCCGTGACCCCAAGTCAGCCTCAAGTTAGAGGAACTGGCCCAAGAAGGACTCACAGCAAAAAGGTTCTGATAGACTATCTAGAAAGAGAGTGAAAGAGAGAGAGCACCGATACCAGCCCAGCGTCAGAAAGACTGACACTGAGGCGCTGAGCGTAAGGAGAGGCTGACTTATAAAGGGTGCGGTCTAATCACCGGGATGAACAGCACCTGGTGCTAGATTGGTGAAGGAGGGAGGACCAAAGGAACACCAGCCCCCAGTGGCTGTGTCAGTCACTGAACTGTGACAGGACCCCCCCCTCTAAGGGGCGGCTCCAGATGAACCTTCGGCCCCCCGTCTGCGGAAATCCCAGATAAGTTCCTGATCCAAAATTTGCCGGGACGGGAACCAACAGCGCTCCTCAGGACCATAACCCTCCCAATCCACCAAGTACTGTACACCCCTGCCCACCTGCCGACAGGCCAAAAGGCGACGCACCATGTACGTCGGGCCACCCCCAATGAGTCAAGGTAGTGGTGGCGGTACCTCAACCGGCGCCAAATCACTGGTGAGAACCGGCTTAAGGTGTGACACGTGGAAAGTGGGGTTAATCCTCATGGAACGGGGAAGTTGCAGACGAACCGTCACAGGGTTGATCTTGATCTTGAAAGGCCCCACAAAACGAGGTGCGAGCTTCTGGGACTCGACCCACAAGGGCAGGTCCCGTGTGGCAAGCCACACCCGTTGGGTGTGTAGGCGCAGACCGACGGCGTCGTCAGAAGCACGCAGAAGAGACGCCCGCACCCTCCTCCAAGTAGCCTGACACCGTCGAACGAAGGATGTGGTGGACTGCACTCCCGCGTCCCTCTCCAGTTTTGGAAACAGCGGTGGCTGGTAACCAAACTGGGCTTCATACAGAGAGAGGCCTGTGGACGCGTTACGCAAGGTGTTGTGCGTATACTCCACCCAGGCGAGGTGCCGACTCCAAGACGAGGGATTTGAGGAGGCCAGGCAACGAAGTGTGTTCTCCATAGACTGGTTGGTGCGCTCAGTCTGCCTGTTGGTCTCCGGGTGGAAACCTGACGATAGGCTCACCGACGCGCCCAGGAGGGAGCAAAAGGCACGCCAAAATCGGGCAGCAAACTGGGGACTCCGATCGGACACCACGTCCTGGGGAAGATCATGGAGCCAAAAGACGTGGTCGACCAGGGGCAGACGGCAGGAAGAGGAAGAGGAATGAAGTGGGTCCCCTTGGAGAACCTATCCACCACCACCAGGATAACCGTGTGGCCTTCTGACACCGGCAGGCCGGTGACAAAATCCATGGCGATGTGGCTCCAAGGACGGCTCGGGATGGGTAGTGGTCTGAGAAGACTGGACGGCGGGAGCTGTGACCCCTTGTTCCGGGCGCACACAGAACAGGCCAACACAATCTCTCACACATCCTTCTGCATCCCAGGCCACCAGAATTGCCTACCCAGGAAGTCGCGGGTCCTGTGAACCCCTGGATGCCCCGTTAACCGGGATTGGTGACCCCACTGAAGCACCTGAGCGTGCACCCTGGATGGCACAAACAGGCGACCTGGAGGTCCGCCACCTGGATTTGGCTCCAGGCGCTGAGCCTCTCGTACAACAGTCTCGATGTTCCAAGATACCAGAGCCAGGATCTGAGTGGCGGGAATAATGGGCTCTGGAGGGTGATCCTCCTCTGACCTATCGTACAACCGGGAAAGTGCCTCCGGTTTGGTGTTTTTCGACCCCGGTCAGTAGGTCAAGAGAAAGTTGAACCGGGAAAGGAACAGCAACCAGCAGGCCTGCCGCGAATTACATCGTTGGATATACTCCAGGTTTTTATGGTCCGTCCAGACTGTAAAAGGATGCTCAGCCCCTTCCAGCCAGTGACCCACTCCTCCAGTGCCAGTTTGACCGCCAGCAGCTCCTTGTCCCCGACGTCATAGTTCCTTTCGGCCAGGGAGAGTCCCTGGGAGAAGTACGCACAAGGGTGCATTTTCTGGTCCGTGGGGAACGCTGCAACAGAATAGCACCCACTCCAAGCTCCGAGGCATCAACCTCCGCTACAAAAGGAAGTGAGGGATTTGGATTGGTAAGTATGGGTTCGGAGCAAACCCTCCTCTTTATCTCAGTGAATGCTGCCTCGGCCTTAGGCGTCCACTGAAAGGGAGAAGGCACGGTTTTCCTGGTTAGTGCTGTAATCGGTGTGGCCACGGAGCTGAAGTTGCGTATGAAACGCCTGTAAGAGTTTGCAAACCCCATGGACCTTAGAACCTGCTTCACAGACCCCGGGTCGGCCAGTCTCTGACTGTTGACACTCTTGGGGTCCATCTGGAGCTTCCCCACCGCCACAATAAAACCCAGAAAGGAGACAGAGCTAGAGTGGAAAACGCACTTCTCTGCTTTGACAAATAACCGTGCATCCAAAAGACACTTTAGTACACTTTAGTAGGGTGGACCGAAGGAACAACAGCCCCCAGTGGCTGTGTCAGTCACTGAACCGCAGCCTGAGGCCGAAGTTCTAGTTTTTGACAGGGTTTTTAACGCTGCAGCCCGTTCACAACAAGAGCTGTCAGCAAGAAATACAGAGTATTTTCTATTTCGTGGCATTTTGTACCTACCTTGTTGGAATGAGCCTCGTCCAAAACATTTCATTGTACAGTATGACTGTAAGTGATGCTGCACATTTGATAATAAATGACTTGAACTTGAACAATCTTATCCACAACAGCAACTGCCATTGCTTCTGCTAACACTGTTCAAATGCTTTGCTGGGCCAATAACCAATGGGAAGCCTTGCATGAGCAACGTCATGCACAACAATTCGGACTATTCATAATGACATTTGAGATATCTGCAACTATTACTTGCAGTAGTCAAAACTGAATTACAGATATCTGCAATTGTCAATTAGGATGTGTGATGAGACTAATGTCATTTTCAGCAACATCACAAACTTAGCTAATAAATGTTAAAACGGCTTGTCATAGACCTACATCAACTATTACAGCATCATTAGTGAAGAGAAACGGCGCATATCAGTGAACTAGTAATGTTAACGTTAGTAGGCTGGTACCACATGCTAGTAAAGACTTCTATCTCGTAACATTGAGCACAAATCAACCGAATTTCGTTACAAATGTAAACTACAAAGTTGTTTGAACATGTGTTCATAACAAAAACAACATATGAAGTAAAAATTGATGCAAAGGGAATTCTGTTTACTGTTCACAGTGTGCGCTGCTAAATTGCTGTGACGTCAGGTGTGTTTATATCGGCGAACTCGGATCAGTTGGATCTTGCCCGTATTTGCGACTGGGAATTCCGACTTGACTGTTCTATTGCACTTTTCTGTGTCAGAGGTCGTTTTTTTCCGAGTTCCGAGTACAATGGATTGCACCATATTATTTGTGTTGGCGAGTATACCCACCTCCTCTCCACTGACTTACTCTTTGCCTGGACATATACTGCAAAAAACATCCATTTTTTAAAATCATATTCTGTCTTTTCAATATCCGAATTTGTAAAAAAAAAAAAAAAAAGAAAAAAAAGAAAGTAAAGCTATCTCCCAAGAGAAACGTTTTTGTTGCCTTTCAGGACGTTACACACTTTGCATGTTTTGTCCTTCTTGACATGGCAACACTCTGGTATCTGGTTCCATGGTGTACTCATGATATTCCTTTAGATACATGTCCCACAGCTCTTTCCACAATGTTTTACAAACTCAGTTAAAAAATGCTGATGGTCAAGTCTACCTTAAAGTCCCACACATTGTAGTGAAAACGGAAGGCTTTCCATGGCAAGGCTTTTCCATGCTTTCTTCAAGTCCTTCTTTTTACCTAGTTGAAAAGAACATTAAAAACCATTGAAATAGTTATCTGGATGCTACTCCCTGATTAAGGCCAAAAGCCAAAACATGCTGGAGTTGGTTTTAATGTGTTCTTTGGAACTACCCTTGTAATGAAGGATTTTGAAAAGGCTTTTGTTTTAAGAGTGCCTTTGAACTTCCTTTTTCATTCAAGCCTCAACCCCCGAACGCCAGAGCACCTGTATCAAATGCTTCCGCACAACAAAACCCAATCTGATCAATCTCTATCCTCTCTGCTTTGACTCTGTATGTTGTAACTTTGTGACCGCACTCATGAGGATACTTACAGTCAAGGTTATTACCTGCTATGTGACAGTGCGATCATTTCCAACACCAGGAGGATATTGATTAAAACTATTGCCTGTGTGCAGATTGGCATCATAAAACATCCACCTTTCATAGCTTGTTACAATGATCTACCTCTACTATTCCACTGTTGCATTGCAATTTTAATTTGATGAGACGATTCTACTTAGGAGCATTTGAATAAGAATATGAGCGCTAATGAAGGGTAAAAGCATGTGTTTTCCGATAATTTACTGTTGTATGACTAAATAAAGCTAGATAACCACAGTCTAGGTCATTATTTGCTAGGCACTGTAATTGACTAGGCACACTGTAATTGTGCCAGCAGATATGAACCAGAAAATGTGCCCCCTATGCCCACAATATGACATCAATCCCCATCACTGAGGCCACAAAGTCTTAGTCTTCAGTGTTGGGCCATCATATGTTACAGTAATATAAGATTTCCCAGTGACGAGTAGTGTGACAGTTGCAGTTACCAACCAAAAAATAAGTTTATACTTTTGTTATCACCCTAAAATATCAAACTGAAGTTGAATTATCAAAAAAAAAAAAAATAGATCCCACTCCCATGCTACTTAATGTTGTCATCCTCTCACAATAAGCTAAGCTTAGATGAGAAATGGCCAAACAGCTGACTTTCTCTAGGTGGAAGTGGTCCCATTATTTTGATTTTTAGTGAGCCAAAGGACCACGAGAACATTAGCCATCAGTGGTATTTGGTTTCCCTGATCATTCACACAGCAACTGAGTCGTCAGAATTTCTGAATGTAAAAGATGCTGCAATTGCCAAGTTTGGTGGTGTGACAGAAACCTAATATTATGTGTGATGAAGCAGTGGTATTTGCTTTCACCACGGGATAAACGTTTGTCATGATGATGCCTTATATTCTGTAGGCCTGTGCAACATAGTTACCCTAATTTCTCTTCCCTCGCCAGTTTCATACAAAGCGCCTAAATTCCCGCATTTATGTGTGAGTGCACCATTCACATGAATTGCGATTCTGCTTTTTACTCACCCAGTTCATCTCTCCATTTCAGCTTCTGCCCAGGTCTACCAATTTGATCTCTCCTACAGAATATAATGTACGTTTGTGTGTGTGTGGTGTGCCGGAGGAAATTGGAAAAGCTGAGCGCATTCTCCTGTCGGGTTGCGTGCGTCTCCGTCAGTCTAGCGGAGCGCGCCCCAGTCTCCTCCAGTTTATATACCGTGAGGGCGCGTTCAACAACGTAGATGTTCCGGTGTGTGTAGAAATTGGGTAAAATGCCTTATTGTAATGCTTACTTAGTTAATGGATGTTGCCCGGGGTGTAAATAGTATATTAAGAAATATTCTTTGTTTATAATTAGATGTTTATTGCTGTATGTTGTTTATGTGTTTAGCCATCCTGAAACTTCCCTGCCATTCAGGTTACTATGGTTTAGCCCAGGTGAAGTGGAGAGAAACCTCACTGTATAAACCAGACAGGAATGACTGCTGGGAGGGCTGTGCTATAAGTACCCAGAGTGACTGAAGCCTTATGTCTCCTTAGTTAATTGGGAGTGGTGAGATTTGTGTGCTTAACACTTATTCTAATTTATACAGTAAGTTTTGCAAGTTTGATAATTTTTTCATTTTTGTTTTTTAGTCACTGTAAATATGGCCATCGCCACAGTTTTTTGTCACTTCCAGCAGCTGCTATAATTAAACCTCTTATTTTTGCACCTGACGTCCTGCATCCTGAGTCTGTGTACCCTACCAACAATGTAAGACGCCTGGGCCCGGTCCATTCTTAACAAATTACTGCTCCCGGGAGTAATAAGCATAGTGATAATATTGCTTTTGAGCTGAGCCACGAGTAATGAGTCATTGCATTTTTTTGAGTATCACTCACTGGCAACGGATCAGCTTCCTTTCACATCATCTACTAAGCCTTCACTCTCTTCTAGAAACATCTTCATGTGCACAAACCAAGACGGAAGTGTCGCAAATCCTGGTGTCAGTCGGGTGGGAACCTTCACTGCAATGCTTGATGCTTGAAAGCTCCCAGATTGTATCTTTTATAACCGTGCTCAGCTAAATACCTGTAGTCTAGGTCATTACCTGCTATACTCCAGCACTGTAATCCACTAGGGATGTGCCATACCAGAAGGATATTGATCGAAACCTAGGGCCGAGGAAATGGGCCATATTGATAACATACAAGACCCTGGAGGATCTTTCCAGAACTCAATTGCACATGAAAGAGCAACACATTACAGTCAGCAGTCTGCTCGCAGCTTGATGATAAAGTGCTATGGGTGATGATTTAAAAAAAAAAAAGCCTGTTAAGGACCTCTTGAGAATTGCCTGGCATGTGGTGAAATGTTGGAAGAATGATCAGGTGTGCTCCCACCACAGAGAAGACAATTATACAGTTGTGACATAGGGCGGCCATGGCCATGTCCCTTTGTAAGAAATGGTTTCTTTACGCGACATTTATCCCTTAATGGATTGTTTTTTCTGGGATCCAGGCAGTAACAGCTTAATTGTCTCCTTTGATTTCTTCTGATTACTTCTCCACAATAGGAGCATAATAAAGGGCCCTCTTTTTTCCCTTCCCTTTCTTTTTATTAATTGTGACATTATGAAACTGCTCAGCTAGTGTGCTGCCAGTGAGCTGAGGGAGGGAATGCTCGCCGCATCAACAGGGTCTCCTATTCAATCACCTGAGACAGAAATACGTTAAGGCCGTTGACTTGTAGAGGGTCAAAACCAGGATTACCTCGATTATGTTTCGATTTTAGCTGCTGCTACCTTGAGCTATTGGGATTTGATTTCTTTCTCTTTTTTTTTCTCCTCACAGAGTAAAGGGATTCATGTTTTCTCTTGGAAGGATTTTGAAGCCAAATGACCATCAGGTAGAAAGTTTTAATGTGGTGTCAGGTACCTTTGATAATGAAATTCCTCTTTTAATGGGAAAACACTGTAATCATTTCCCACCATGGAGCCACCACTCATTCAGGTTGATGGTACAAACCTTTACAAATCTTGTGTCTATCCATCTTTTCGTCATCCGTTTGACCATCTTTCCATGCTTTCTTCCTTACAAACTTCATCCCCTCTTATTTGCTTCCTTCTTTCCTTCTCTTTGCCCTTTCTCATCATCCCTCTTTCATGGCTCCTTCTCTCCTTTCTTTGCTTCCTTCCCAACTACTAAATATTTTGTATGCTTAGATATGTTTACATGAGCTTAGATCTGCTTTTGATTGGGTACAAAAGCCGGTGGTGTGGTGTCTGGAACCTTAATGAAATTTGTCTTAACTGCATAAAGCACTGAATTTCCCATTTCCCAAAATGGAACTACTGCTCAGTGTGTGGTGTTTCTGTTAAATCCAACTGTCTGTCCATCCTATCACGCCTCCATCCAAGTGTCAATGCTTCCCTCACTGCAGTAAAGTCTCTTATTCAGTCTTATGTTTTTGTTCAAACGAGGCCAAAAAAACATGTTTCAAATGTGTTTATCTTTAAAGAAGGCTGATCAGCAAGATCATTTTGCTTGATTCACAATAGTTGCTTTGCACTGGAAACAAATGAAATACACTCACCCCATTGACAGCGCTCTTTGCCCTCCTAAAGATGTCAACCACTTAAGCCACTCTTTGTGGGTTATGCAGCATGGGAAAATATTCTCTTTTCACCTTAAGATAAAAGGCATTCCATGAAGGACTTTGGACAGTTTGGTCACAATACACAAAGCAGCCACTTCATGAAGCCTCTTATATTCTCAGATATTGACCACTAAGCAAAGGAAATATCTTCATGAAGCTAAACAAAGAGGTCATTTAATGCTTTTTGACCACTGACCTCTCAACTTGGACCCTGTTCAGCTGCTTAATGACTTCCTGCGTGTGTATATTTGAGAGAGGTGCTGCGTTGGCAGAATCACATTTCCCACATGCAAGCTAAACAAGAACAGGATTGTTAAGGAAATGGTTGATCAAATGCTTCCAATCAATCATTTCCTTTAGTCCCTCCACTCCAGATGACATTACACTTGTTTGTTTTTTCCCCAAGTTCTCAGTCACTTTTTTAAAATTTCCTTTTTGCTTCAAAGACCTTTCTTTAAATGAGACCGCAGTAACATTCACTTCCTGTTTGCGTCAGTGATACCCATATTATCTCTCGGCGGGGCTGCTTCAAAGATAAACATTTCTTTTCAATAGCCCAGTGGAAAGCAGTAGCCGGCATTAACGACAACTGGTAACAAGGTAAGTGGAGGAAGCAGGAAATCGGATTCTATGATTTTATGCCAATGCTAAGTATTACAATTTGATGAATGAATCAGACCTTGTTGATTTCAGCAAGAAGTGCCACTTCTATTACACTGTAGTCAAGAACGTCTCCATTATAAGCTTTACTGTTGTCAGATGAAGATCCTGTTTCTCCACAAAGCGACTATTAATGCTCAGTGATAACAGAGGAAGCGGCGGATGGAGGAAATCTGATTGGATCATTGTGTGCTGGTATATGGGAAACTCAAAACATTTAGGCCATCTAACTCTGCCCTAGCAAAGCATTAGCTCTAATAGGTAGCGCTAGATTCCCATTGAGAGAAAGGGGATCTGATTATGAGGCTCTGCGTTGTGACTTGGGGCTACAAATGTGTTGTATTTATCTACACACATTTTTGTTTTATTGTGGAAGATTAAATTCAACCAAACTTTTTTTTCTTTGCAAAGACCCACAGTATGCCAGCTTCTTTGTGCAGAAACACTTGAAAGGCCAAGCCACTATCAGGTGATCGCTAGACTTGATATATATGAGCTTTCTAAATGTCTCTTCATTATTGGATTTTCTGATTTTCTGATTTTCTGAAGAAATAATAGTTTGAATTATATTTTCACCCTTCGTTTGATGGCTTGTTAACCTTCTCTTCGACCCCCAAACTCAATTGGCCTTTCTAGTGTTAATAGAGTGAAGCTGCTACAGACGTTTTTAGAAATTTCTCCAAATTTAACAAGGGAAATGGAGGGCCAGGTAAAATAATTATTTACCCTCACCGATTCCTTTAAAATCTTACAAGTCCATGGATTTAAAAAAGGGTGCTTTTGAGAAGGTTAGTGGGTAGGTTAAATGGTTGTGTATCACATTTTCCTCTAAAATCTATAGTTAATTATATAGGTGCATGTAAAAGCTTTGTGCTAACGTAGGTTAATTGTTTCCTCAAAGATTTTTCTTTAGAACTGCTAGTTAACAAGCAGGATACATGTAAAAATATGTATTGTCAAGGGGGATTGGTGGCTTTTCTTCATCTCTTAAACAGAAGATCTCAATTTTGTATCATTTTGTGATCGCCTCCATCTGAAATGTTACTAAAACCCTAAAACCCCCTTAGGAGCAATGGGGATTTAATAGGAAAATGCATCAGTATGTGTGCATGTCTAAGAGGAAGCATCCAAATCATAGAACATCATATTGAGTTTTCGTTCTTTCTTTCTTTAATCTCATGGTCCCATATTCAGAAGAGTTAAATGACACTTATTTGAGATCATTTGGAGAGCTCTAGGAGAAAATGCCTTTAGTCTAATTAGTGTTAAAAAAAAGAGCTAATTTGTGTCCAGGAGAAATCAAAGGTAGAAACATGAGATCTCTTCTGGGATTTTGCTTCCCTATGGGTTGAAAGCATCAAGTATTGGGTCTCTGCTTTCTAGCCCTTGGAGAGAATTGCTCATGCTGCTGTTTCAGGAAATGCACAAAACTGCAATTATGGTGCTTTTATTTGACTTGTATTACAAGCTGCCGTGATCATCTATGTATTAAGTTTCATGACCGTTGGGGCCTTGAAACTGTGTAATTTCAAGAATACATGGTTGTCCATGAGAAGCTACTTCTTCATTCCTGAAAAATGTACATTTTGCACATGCATGTTTTTTTTCCAACAACAGCTGTATGTCAGTGCTGTCTTATGATGAATTTCACAGAGGGAAACAGCTCTACCAGGTTTCCGTTACCTGGTCTATGATTTTCTCAGTATCTGAATTTAGGCATCGGCAGGAAACTGTAAGAGCCATTACAAGGATATGATAGTAAGATATGCTTATGAAGGCGGCAATCTCATTTTATGGCTCTAAGCCAAGAAGAATAGAGGAGGAAAACTTCTAATAAAACTGAAAAAGAGGGTAAAAATAAATAATTTCTTCGAATAGATTCCCATGTTGGGGCTGGCACCATTTTCCTTCTAATGGTGACTACCTCTATACTTTACTTGATGTATGCTTTGATAAAGTGGAACAGCTTCAGTAAGCTCCTCTTACCTCTCCTCTCCAAGCTAATTCCTCTCTTCTTCTTCCTTCTACGCAGTTGGAATTTTCACATCAGCGGGAAGCTACAACAGCTGTAAATGTTAATTGATAACAAGGTAAGCGGAACAAGCAGAAAGGAAATGATTCTCTGCCAGACTCATGGGGAAAATCCCCAGGGATAACTCAACAGAGTAGGCGGGGGGTGATTTGAGGAGAGTATGAGAATGGATGGAGTCCATTTTAGCGCAATGTGTGTGTAGAAACACTCTTTCCTGCTCACTATCGCCCTTGTTAAATTCATGCAGATCCCCTGCTGAGAACAGGATATGAGTTTAGAAGGAAAAACTCCTTGGGGAGTACATACAATTGCAAGTAAGGGCTGCAGATGTATTTCTTTGTGTCTAGAACATGCACAAGGCAGTACATAGAACCTCCACACACTGCATCCATCCTCCATTATTACCCTATGTATACAGGGATGCTTGAGGTGCTCAAATTGGCCCCCTACTGCTATTCTAGGGGGTCATCAGTAAACAGTGATCTGACTGTGCCACACACATTGTATTGGTACGTTGTGCCTACTGTATATGCTGTCTGTGCACATTTGAGCAATGCATTGGCTCTGACTAGGGCCAGGGAATTTTTATGACACTGGTAATGGTATTTTGAATTCCATACCACTACCAAACATAACTTTTTCCAATACTTTTCAGTTGTGTTCCAAATGTAAAAGTACCATATAATGAATCAAACTATTGTTGAGGGAGTTCAGGGCGCTCAGGGAGGCGTACTAGGGTAAAACGAAATTGGAGAGATCTCCACCAGAGGTACTGCCTGGGGAGGATGTGTCATCCCGGCAATTGCTACCAGGGTGAAAGGGATTAGATGGGAGCGAGTGGTGGAGGCTGGGCTCATGTTGGTAGAAGGGTGGCTGGCTGGCATTTGGCTTGAAATGTAACAATCGCACTCACTTGGTTAGCTCTTTCTTAGATAGCATTGTAGAGATATCATGGTCAGATGAAACTGAGCACTGAAGCAGTTTGTTGTTTTGAGTTGGGCTGGAGTCGATTGTTTGTCTGGCATGTAGGCAATAGCCATGCATGTTAAATGTAGCCTGGAGCAAAAGTGATTGCTGTGCCAATCACACGTAAAGCTTAATGTAACTACATTGCAATCAACAAGTCACCCGAAGTCCATTAGTTTCCTATAGAGCTGATGTGCCTAAGACTTGCGCGTGCAAGGTGCCCTGCCGACAGCCGTAACATTTGGTGTCCTGGATCAAGCGATCGCTATAGTTTCTAGAAAACTATTGTCATTTAACAGCGTATAAAAAAGTATAAAAAAATACTCATCCATCACGTTGGTGTTGAAAAGATGGCTAGATCAATACCTGATCGAAACACAATGTTCAAAGTAGCCAATAAATTCATTATATAAATATATCAAATTTCCCGTGAACTTTCAGCCATTAACTTTACTGTCAAAAGATGATTTAACTCTCAGATTGCTCACGGTGGTGCTGAATAACTGGCCAGTTCAGTGCCTGATGGAAACTCAAAGCCCAATGTATGAAGTCCGATGTGTATCAAAGTTCATTATACATATATATCTAAGTTTATTATATATATATATATATATAAAAAGTTTGATAAATATTTCCTGTTTGGCCCCTCATAATATATAAATATATATATATATATATATAAAAAATAGATCTCAAAATTGACCCATCTAGTCAAAATCACATTTGTACCTGTGGTGCCTCGCCTTAACTTGCCAACTAGAAGAAAGCTTGACACATCATTGTATGAATTATTATATTATATTCATTCTCCATACCCACTTCCCCATTCCTATTCAGAGCCACAGGTGGGGGCTGGAGACTATCCCAGCATGCATTGGGTAGAAGGCAGGGAAATAGACAGACAAAGGCACTCATGCTCACATTCACACCTATGGGCAATTCAGGTGGATTGCATGTCGTTGGACTCATACAAACACAGAGAGACCATGCAAACTGTGCAGATTTGTTTGTATATTTTGCAGACATGCATACAAGCTTGTATCATAGGGACTGATCATCTCTTTCCACCATTTCAACATTGAATGAACAAAAAAATAAGGTATCTGTTCACATTTGGTGATAATAATCACATTGTCACCACTCATGAATGCTTCCATTAAGACATTAATTAATTAATTAATTATCAAAAAGCATCAAAATGTATTTAATGGAATATAATACCAATTAAAATACAACAAACTGAGCATTTGGCATTGGGTGAACCACCATGTGTTCTGGTCTCCGGGGCCGACGTCCAGACCTTATGTTTGAATCCCCCCAGAGTGGGCAGAGGGATCGATTCCCTGGCTGAGGACGCATTGTGCGCCCTCTGTGTCTGTGAATGCGCTGCTGCTTTCCCACCTGTATAATTAAATAAGAGCGGCTGCTGAACAGTGATCCCTCTGTGTCTGCGAGCCTTCACACTTACCTTATGTCTAATAAATAAATAAATGGGATTGCTTTGCAGACTGTGATCCTCCTGCAGTCCCTCTGTTTCTGTGAACACTGCTTTTATGTTCATGGTCTGTTTTATTTTTAAGGTGGTGTACAGAGGAGAGTGAAGGTAAGGTAGACTTGAACCCAAGTCATCACTACAACAGTGTCAACAGTGAGTAAGAGCACTTTGTGTAGTATGATCTCTCTATTTCCATAAACAAATCTCTGATTCCTTTCTGTATAATTAAAGAAGTACACGTTTTGTATTGCAGTCCCTCTGTGTCTATACTGCCAGTATACAGACACTGGATCTGGTAGGTTAGAGAAGCAGGTTTGTGAGGTTCAAATCCTCAGAAATGCTGGGTTAGGTACTTCTGTCAAGGTGCCCTTGAGCAAGGCACTGAACCCCCAACTGCTTCAGTGAAGCTGCTCAGTGGCTGACAGTTGACAGCTGACATCTCTCGTTGCGTTCAACAGTTCATTTGAAATGCCCGTGGTTGTGCAGTCCCTCCATGCACCCATTCTCAAGTTGCTGAAATAAATATATCTTCTAAAGACACCGCATGTGGTGGTTTTAACACGTCATTTTTCAACACGGCAGAGTTCATTCATTCATATGAGCACACAAATTATGTCATCTCAACACTCTAAATGTGCTTTCTGCCCTCATTAAGTAAAGAGGAAAAAAAATTGGCATTGCTGACATCTTGCAAATATGGAGGGAGGGGTAGAACCAATGGCCATGCAGCATTTGATTACCCCACGTTGTTCAACGGGGCTGGAAGCCCTCTTGCTGCTGATGTAGCGGGGCTTAATTAGCTCAGGGTTCAGTTTTACTACTGGCATTACACACACACACACACACACACACACACACACATACACACACACACAGGTAAACCACATGTCGAGCACCTGAGGCTCAGTTAAGAAACTGATCTATAATTAATGTGAAATTCCCTGTGTGGTGGCCATGGGGGTTGTAGTGGGAGATGGTGGGAAAGCTGGGCTGAGATGGGAAAGGGAAAGGAATAGATAGATATAGCATGCCAAGTAGTTTGAAACTGACAATAAATGACCCTGACTTTTCCTGTCTGGACTAAACCTCTTGAAAGTCCGCAAACTCCGTGACCAGCGAGAACCCTGAGAGAAAAAGGGGATTTCCCTATGGGGGTGGCTTTCAACCATGTGTCTTGAGGCCCAAGAGGTCTGCAGGTTTTCAATCCTACCAAACACAACAGCATTACATTGTAACAGAGTCCTGTTGTATTCTCTTCCCCTTTTACTTTTGACTACCAAAGACTCCCAAAAACCTTTTCCTCATTTGAGCCAGTTTTTCAGGATTTGCCCCAAAACAACTTGTTTAAAGCAATACCCAAATTCCCTGGAGCTGCCACCCCACCTCAAAGAATCTCAATTCTATTTTTTTTTTACTACACATGAACTAAATGCTGTTTTAGATGCCTTTCCACAGATGCATTGCTCCAAAGTGCTGTTACAAGACAATGCAAGGATAAAAAAGATCCCTTTATGAACAGTACCTGCTGATTATTAGTCTCAACAAGAATCGGTCAATGAGACGGCTGACCCTGCTGGTTTGAAACGGCCCACTCAGCAGTTCAGGAACTGAATTATATAAGCAAACAGCTTAATTATGTAGGAAAATTACAGGAAATCCAGAGAACAGTGACAACCCACTTCTGCTACAATAGCAATGCCATTATATGCTACATATGTCCTGTCCTAGTCATTAGATAGATTTCTATACTTTGGACCCCAACTGGTAATAATTTCAGCCATTGGCTCTGCCTGAAAAAATGTTATTGGTTAGTGCTTGTTCTAGTTACTGCCATTTGTGCAGCACTGCTTCTTCAAGGTGCTATGTGTAGCAGATATAAGCATCAATACATCAATCAAACTAATTGTGATACCATGTAGTAGATGGTGTAGACCATAGGTGAGATGATTGGTAACCTCTATCTCACACAAGTGGTATTGTTAGTGCTGGTGTTTTTTTCCAAATGAATACATTTCCCATAACTTACCTGTTGCAAAGAGGTTGCTGCTACTTGCCCCTTCTTCCCCTCCATGGCATCACTCTGGGTGTGTTTATTTATTATTATTATTATTATTATGATTATTATTATTATTATTATTTCAGACCGGACACGGAAGCACCGCAAAGTGCCACGATCGCACGCTCAGGAGCCTGGCTGTTCACACCAGACACGCATTTCTCCACGCCGGTCACCAAGCGATTCTGATCTCCACTGGTTTTGTTGTCTCTCTCTCTCTCTCTCTCTCTCTCTCTCTGTATGCTTGTGTGTGTTTGGCCAGTCCACCCCCACGTCCTATAGATCTCTCTCTCAATTTCAATTCAGTTCAATTCAAAGGGGCTTCATTGGCATGGGAAACATACGTTCACATTGCAACTGTGTAACATCTCTCTGTCTGCTTGTGTGTGTGTGCCTGTTCGTCTCTCTCGCTCCCTGTTTAGACACATAGACTGTAAAAGTTTAGACACAACTGACAAATAGGTATATATATATAGACTGGATAGCCAACGCCATCATCAATCAGAGTTTTTTATTTTGAAATTTGTTATATTTTGAAAATTACCCGGATGCTCTATGCCGTTCCTGTGTCTGACTTCCTGCCTGGCTTGACACATATACTCGCGGCTCGCGGAAAAAATTAAAAATAGACCAGACGCCGAAACTATCGCTGCAGGGCGTGAGCCGGCTGCCTGAACGGTCAAATTGGTTAACATGGGTGCCAAAAGCAAATTTGCTGCGCTTCGCGGCGTTTCCGTGTCCGGTGTGAACCCGGCGTCACATTCTTTGCAGTCTATCCCAAGAATAACAATGCCCTGACACAACCCATAGTACTAAACCTCCGAGACATAGTGGATATTGTAGCTGGTCCTTCTGGTATGTTGGGAGCAGAGAAAGAGAAGGAGTCCCTTGGAGTGATGACTGCAACCAGTCACAGCAAACACAGAAAAAGAGACAGGACAGCCATACAATAGGCATACATATAGCCTAATATGTCCCATAACAGACGCCGAAAGCTGCAGCAAACTCGCCGATGGCCAGGCAAGGGTCAGCTGATTTTATGACAACAGCCAGACCCTCAGATGCTGCTGTTTTTCGATCGCATGCAGGTGAAGATGATGCAAACAAGGTTAATGTCCTGGAGAATCTGAGATATGCAAGAAGGCACTTATATTAAGTGCCTACTCTCCTGCAATCCTTTGTCCTCTCCCTTATATATTCTCGACTCAACAGCTGCCGCCCTCTTCTCCAGTTGTTCTGTTCGGTGTTTGATATCTTTCATGGCCCCTTCCAACCGGATGCTTCTTGGTGTTCTTTTCGGAGTTTGCGTAATGTTGCATTTCTTCTCAATTTCATTCTTTCCTCTCTGTTTGGCTCTTCCCTTTAGATTTCTTGCACTCATTGCAAATACAAACACTATTGGTTGACGTTTTCTTTCCTGGAAATTATAGTTTGGCTAGTTGAGGCTGCTACTGCTGCCGTGATGCTATCGGAAGTCTCCCAGATGGACATTTCTTTGCAGTGTATATGATTCATGTATGACTGCAGCCGAGTGAAAAAATGCTGAATCAGAGAGCAAAATGTAACAATCCATTGTATCACAGTATGACAGCTACCGAGCTAACTACTATCATATTCTGTCCAGCCAAGGCACTGTAGAACCATAAATATCCTTGATCTGGCGGTATAAAAAATAGTTTCGATCGATGGCTGCTTGAATTGCAAGCTTCGCTACGTATTCAAATTTTACTGAGCACAGAGAGTACAAAAGGTTCAGTACACATAAGAAAATGAAAACTGCCAAAAGGAGTTGAGCAGGTTTTCATATAGACAGAAAATTGCCCCATATAACAGACAAGAGCTCTTATTCTGAAACAATGTACTGAGTGAACAATGCCAATAATAGTCAACAGAGATGTTTAACTTTCGCGTCAGCAAATATTTTTAAGACTGGGTGTCACATTTATGAAATGGTGGATATATATCATTTTGTTCAGGGTTTCAAGTATCAGCAGCTCTGCGCTTTATATAGTCGTCACTGCAGCAGACAAGTTCATTTTGCATTCAAATTACTCATTCTGACACATTTTTTAAAAAGTGTCTGGAAATGTCAAACGTACATACTTTTTTTCTGCCAGGCCTTATCCTAAATTCGACAGGAGCTTCCTACTTTTTATATCAATGATTGGACACACTCAAAATATTATTTAAAAGGAGGAGGGGGGGGGGGTTGCTTTTGATGCTGTATGTGGTTGGATTTAACCCACATTCAAGTGTCTGGAGTGTTGGAACTAGTTTTGCTCAGTGGGGTCTCGCTGCTCTAGTCTAGTTTACAAGATTTCCAATGATATTTAAATGAAATAGAGTGAGAGAGAGAGAAAGGGAGAGACAGACAGGGAGAGCACATATCTGTGTTTGTTTGGGGTGTGCGACACAGAAAACTAGAGAGAGAGTGAGAGAATGGCTGGAAGCTTTTGCTTTATCTCATCTTTTACCCTGAATTAGCTGAAGTGTCTGTTTTTGTTTCTCAAAGTCGGTGAAACACTTTTTCAAAGATATCATTTTTTTCCTCAGGTCTGCCCACCAGTTTTCAAATGTCACATCTTGAAGAAATTCAAAGCTGAAAACCTTTTTTTGCAATTATAAACATGACGTAACAAACATACAAATGATTGCAAAATGGCACAGATGCTCTCATACTTTGATATACCATCAATTTGTAATGTTCAATGCAGGAGTTATTGTGGTAATTTACATCACAGGATGTGAACTTGATGTATTCAGCTCGGTTTTATATGTAGGTGAAGAGAACGCTAGCAGTAGTGATAGCGATAGTAACGGCCAGAAAGCAAGAGTTTTTTTTAGTCGAGAAAAAGTGAGACTTGCACCCCTTACTCAAAACACAACTTGTGTTGTAGCTGCATTGCATTCTGGTCTATTGAGGCTACTGTCAGAGGAGAAATGGGTGTCTCTGCCTCTTCTATGATGGATTTCTCCCTGTCTGAGGGACTGACGCTAAAACCTGATGCTTATCGTTGATGTTTTAGATTGCTGATTTTTTTCTGATATCTGTTTTTGAAGTGTTAGTGTTTTTGGGATGGATTTTTCCTTTACGGTTTCTTTGGCCCTGTTCTTATCACACTTAAGAAAAGTGTTATGCAATTCAGTTAGGGGCAATAAAGTTTAAATAGTAAATTTTTTTTAACTGGATAGTTATTTTACAGCCTTATTCAAGGCTGTAAAAGGAACTTTGGAAGTTGGAAGTAGATATTTTACAACCTAATCTGTATTCTAAAACCAAATGGAAGGCGTGCTATTAATTCAAAGTTGTAGCTTTCTACATATGTGTTAATGCAAAGCTGAAATCTATTTTGTGAGCTTGGCATTGTTGTTAGATTGAAAGCCAAAGCAGAAACTACTCCAGTTCCTAATCTCACAGTTGTACCCTCTTTGTTACATCTTATTTCAGAGCTTGCTAGTACTACTTGCTACTCCTTGTTACTTCTTTTCCATCTTAATTCAAAGTTGCGACTCTCGTGTTATTTTCCACCTTAACATATTAATCTTTTAATACCGCGTCCCTTGTGTTTTCCTAATTAATTCAATTTCAAAGCTGTAGCTCTCTGCTTGGTTTAATGATGGAGTCAGAGCTTGAAATGCCTCGCCAGCTGGGAAAAACCTTACTAGTTTAGTTTATTTTACATGTCAAATCAGTCAAATCTGTTTGAGTGGATCGGTAAAATATGAGAATACCCCCCC
>CABFOQ010022621.1:0-10802 GCA_900660455.1 Gephyroberyx darwinii
GTGTGTATGTGCGACTGCGCGCATTCGCGTGTGTGTGTTTGCGTATGCGTGTTTGTGTGTCGCTCGCCTGTGTGTTTGTGTGTGAGGATTGTGTACGTATGTGTGTGTGTATGTGTATGCACATATGCCTGTGAGGCGAGTGCTGTTGCAGTGTGTGGGCTGCTGGTTCTTAACCTGTGGTTGGAGTATGTTCATGCATGGCCCATCAGAGGATAGATGGTCCAGCTACTCTGATTAATTACACGCTAGACATATACATTGAGAATTGTCCAACTCCTAGGCTGTGTAAATCCATGTGATTCATATGGTATCCCATCTTTATTATAGGGTATGATAGGGCAATGTGAGTATCCCGTATCCCATCCCATGAGCCATGGTGAGTGGCACTCATCTATTACAAAATAAAATACTTTAATTACATTTCAGTTTGATACAGTTGAACCACCGATCAACAAGTAAGCAGAAGAAAACAGCGTTCCTCAGCCTACGCCTGTGTGTATTTACAGGCCCCGTTATAACAGCTTCACCCCGCCCCTTCTGACCTCCCTTAAGGCTGTTGAATCTCCTCTGGTGTGAAAGGTCAGTGAAAGGTCAAGAGAGGTCACCAAATAACAGGCCACTGTGGTGCGGGGCCCTGCTGGGAGCTGGGCCAAACATTCACACTGGGGGTCAAAGGTTACACAGATACATAAACAAGACAAGAGGGTGCCAACAGGTACAAGACGTGTGAATGTGCACTGTTGTAACAGGAGAGCGCAGTGTTGGTGTTGGAGAGAGCTAAACTTATAACGGTAATGTGTGCTGTGAGAGAGGCACTTTAAAGCTACTTAGGCCTCCTGTCACTTTATACTCTATAGAAGACCCTCTTATACTATTTGGATAAGTGCAGAAAGGTTGGAGCAGATCACTCCACTAATTACTCTTAATTACTTCAATCAACACAGGGGAAGTGTGTCTGCCTGTGCATGTGTGTGCGTGTTAACCAACCTTATAGGCAGAGACACTATTAAGAACTCGTTAACCTGCGCTTTATTTGAAGTCCCCCCGCCCATCATATCCCTAATGTATTTTCCGTGAGGGTTTTTTTTGGATTCAATTTAGCTCCTCTTTGATTTTACGACTCGCTTCTGTTATTGTAGGATATCTTCTCCTTTCCTTGTAATTTGGTTTTATGACACGGAGTGAATCGAGTACAATATGCCCCCCGGGGAGCACCACTTACCTCCACGCCAACTAATATAATTACCGTCGATCAGAGAAGCGAAAACAGACCGCCGCTTATCTGCCCCTGTTCTTTTTCTTTTTCTTTTTTTTTTGTACTGTAAATATAGTCATAGGAGTCTGGAGGTTGATGGCTGGGGCTGGAAAAGATGACACTCTCATAGTGCCCTGCAACCAGTCTTGGTATAGACTAACCCTGGTATGTGCCGTTCTCTCGGACGGAAAAGAAACTTGTGCCTAACTCCATTCAAAAATCTGGCGTTTTAATGTTGCCTTGCTTTTCTCCAAAAGTTACATACTGCGCACAACACGAGTTGAGACTTAAATTAACTCTTAAAAGCCAGTCTTCAATTCGGCATTCATCCAATACACCAGACAGCACTTATTTCAATTAAATTGCAACTTTTCTAACTAGTTCACCTGTTATTTCCACCAGATCGCACCGTGGCGGGGCGGTAGCGAGCAGTCTGGCCCAATGCTGAAAGTTGGCATTTTATTGAGATAAGTGCTGCTTGCTTGCTGAATCACGTGTACGCCGATGGAGTCATGTTTTACGAGGTATGTAAGTATACCAATAAGAGAAGCCGCATTAAAGTTACACGTTTTACACGTGACTGTGCGTAAACTCGCCAATTTCAGCACCCCGGGCAACCAGGGAACCAGAGGAGCAGCAATGAAAAAATAAGTCACCCCCAGAACTAAACAGTCACCAGCTAAAGTCCTCTCGTGTTTACCAAGTAAAGTCCTCTCTGCTCCATGTTGACAGGTGAGAGTTCATCTGAGCAAAGCGCCCTCCCGTTGGAGTTGTGTCTAACCCCCAAGAAGTGGGTGTGTGTGTGCGTGTGAGTGTGTGTGTATGTGTGTGTGTGTCAGAAAGAGAGAGGGGGAGAGATAAACAGAGAGAGAGAGAGTTGCTGAGGGGGCTCTTTGACTTTGAGCGCATAAGCCCTTATTTCATGGTGCCATTGTTTGTTTTAAGGACGTCAGGCTTCATACAGTTCCAGGCGATTTCCCGGCGTGTCTATCTGCCCAAGCACCTCCAAGGCGCTGTGTGTGTGTGTTTGCGCGCGAGCTAGCGTGTGTGCGCGAGCGTGTGTTTGTGTGTGCGCGCGCCCTAGATTCTCGCTGACTTTTAACTACTGTGATAGGCAAGGTTTTTTTTTTACTCATTTGTATTATTCTGCTTTCAAGGTTGTTTCCAAGACATGTTGATGTCAGATGTAGATAAATGAATTCACTGCGCTGTTTTCCACGGGAGAAACGTGGGACTGTCATTTCAAAGATTTTACACATGGCTAAGACTAATTATGATGTTTAGAAAATATCTGCAGTTTTAATGAGAGTTTGACAGCAGCCATATTTCTGTCTGCCTCACCGAGCAGCATTCTTTTAATTGCCTATTAGTTCCACACAGACCAGACATGGAGGCTTACTTAATGTCAGAGACCCGAAAGTGTTTATTCCACAAATATCGAAAACAGGATCTGTCAATATTCGGTGTTGCAATATTTGATCACTTACACCTCCATCATGTGTGTGCGCGCTCCTGCGTGTGCGTGAGAGAGAGGGCGAGAGAGGGAGAGAGTCACAGAGCTGGAGTGTGTATGGTACACTGTATGTCTCATTGGATTGGTTTGCGTGAAACAGGCCACAGAGGATGATCAACTTCTCCTACACACACACATACACACACGCACACACACACACATCACCGCCACTACTTGTTCCAACATGTAGCTTAGGAGATGTGGGTCATCGGGGCCCGCATTGTGCCAGCTATTGAATCCCCGGCAGCCAAGAAATAATATCGCTAATAGTAATAATATCTAAGTAAATTGCCGCTATTTCAGTGTTGAGACCTAAAGCACATTTCTTGCCGCAATACAAACTGCTTATCGCGAATGGTTCTGCCTTGACAACAACAACTGGAACATATATTTTTCTCCATCATCCTCATCTTCGACGTGATGACAGCGGAATACATCAAGTCCTGGACATGAGGCCCTGTAAGGACTTGTGCGAGAGTCAGACGCCTACTCACTTTTACATCCGGACAAATACAGTCTCTCCTCCTCTCCTCTCCTCTCCTCTCCTCTCCTCTGCTCTCCTCTTCTCTCCTCTCCTCTCTCCTAAAGCTTTTTATTCAGGGACCCGGAGACCTTTCCGGAACAAAACAGCTTTTAGCGCTACCAGCTCTCTCTGCTTGTGTTTTCACAAATAGCTCTCTCTCTTTCTCTCTCTCTCTCTCTCTCTCTCTCTCTCTCTCTCTCTCTCTCTCTCTCTTGTTTCGCTAAAAACTGTCTGTGAAAAGGCATGGAGGAGCTCATCAAGTCATTATTTGATTAAGGATCCCCGCTATTTTAACCACTGCTCCTCAAAATATTAGTTATTCTGACTAAAATAATGAATGATTTTAATAATCATACATGTAACTTAAATTCGCTATAACTCAGCTTGGTTTTGTCTGAGTTGTCAAAAGCATTTGCGTGCTATTCTATTGGCTTTCTTACATGACGAATATGTTACTGTAATTACAACCCTGGGATAATTGTTAAGTGCCTAAATAATAATAGTAATAATCATAATAAAGAGAACAGAATGTAGACTGAACAATAAATGGTTCTTTTCAGTGTGTTTCTACCTAATACATGTTGTGTCAGACAGTTGGCCCGTTGTTGGTCCAAATTAGTGCAGAGGAAAAATAGGCCACTGGCAGTTCTCCACTCCGGCATACCATCACCACGTGTGCGCACTTATTACCACTTAATTGTGGTCGGGATACAATATAAATTTACCTTTATAATACCTCTGGGAGAAATATTGTTTTCATTTCCTCCCTCCCCCTGTGTTTGGGCCTATACCTACTCCAACTCTAATAAATATGTCAATAAATTCAGCCATCAGTGCGCATTGCCAAAGCGCATAATCAGTCTTGGGCATCAAGGTGCTGATGTGTCGCACTCGACCAAAAAAAAAAGGGGGGGGTGAGTTAGAAATAAATACATGGGTTGATCCACCTGGAATGGGCCGCGATAAGAGGTGCCGGTGTTAACCAACACGTTTCCTCTACACCTCATCCGAGTCTTCCTTTTCCAAACACGGGTTTCTTTAATGTCCCGGCCTGTTTTTCCAGCCTGTGTGCGCACCGACGGCACCCTGGGGAGCCGAGGCCAAATCAACTGTAGGCCAGTTGGGGAGCAGGGGGGCCGGGACACCTGCTTTGGAAAAGACACTCCAGATACTAAACTTTGCTGACTTCGTTGCAATTTATTCGTCCTAAAAAACACTTGCTTGCGACATGGAAAAGAGACTCGCCTTTTCCTCTTTGGCACCTGACAGAGGGGCATTTGGAAAATAAGATTTCTCGTTAAGTACTTTAGGATCCTGTTTGTGCAGGGGATCGTTTTTTTTTTTGTTAAAGGAGATTTGTATGTATTAAAAATGAATCTTATCTTAAATTTTAAATAAGACAAGGGCATTTTCATTTTACAGCCAAATTAGAAAGTTTTCCCTAATAATTGCATCAAATTGACTCGAAGCCTTTGATAGTCAATAATAATAATAACAGCAATAATAATAATAATGTGTGAAATTATCCATTTTAATGTGATATTAATTTTAGGTAACTTTTCCTCCACGCAGTGCCTAATCCGAGGCTTAATCTGTCTCCTCGCCCTGACTCCTTATATGCAGGCACGAAGGATGAGTTAAAATAGACGAATGTGACCTGCATTATCCATAAATACGATTAGGGTCAATGAACAATAATTCTCCTCTGTAATGGTTCATTTCAGTGCCACAAAAAGAAATCAATAATGACTTAATAGCAACAAACAAATTGTGTATTTCCTCTCCTGTAGATTGTGGGCTGAACGAATTGGAAAGAGCAAAACCGAGGGGAAATTTTTAAGGACCTTATTTGTAGGAATGCAGAAGGGGCAAGCGTCCGTAATCGTTTCATAAATCAGAAGTGTCAAACTAGGATCAGATGTCAGTGGCCGCAGGGTTCAGTGTTACAGGTGAGGAAGTTTCAAAGGCAGAAAAATCGAATAATTCAGCGTAACTCTTTCTTTTTTGCCAACATAGCGAGTAGGTGAATTCCCATACGTTTATTCTCTATCATTATTACGTCTAAACACGCTCAATAATAGTCGTTTTAATCATAGCGCACGTGAACGCGGGTGGGTTATTGTCGTGGCGGATAGATCCGAGTGAGGATCATTTCATGGTATAATATTTGGCTCTTGATGGAGTATTTCAGCAGCTCTCACAAAAACATATTTTCCTCTCCTCAGATATAAGCGACCCCGGCATGATTTGAATTCCAAAGCATGATAGCAAGCCTTTGTGGTGCTGGTTGGATGTTCGTAAATCAAATATATGGTGTTGCCCCTGGGAAACTGTGCGTAAAATATAGTCTCTACATGCCACTTTGAGCCTCCAATACCCAAGGGACCCAAGACTGCATGTTCCCGTGAGAAGGTGCAGTGTAAATATGCGATAACTGTATTATTATCTTTACAAAAAAGAGCATTCTTGTTTTAAATACCAATGCGTTGTGCCTCCTAATTTAGACATGGGGAAGGATCAAATGACAAAGTTGGTAAAATGGTCAAAAATGACTGCGCTTGAAAGAAAATGTCAGTGCGTTTTAATAGACTTCTCATACACAGAATAAAGCAAAACATGCATTAACACAACCTCTGAGAAAGTCTTTTGATTCGTAATATAGCCTGTTCTTTTCTGAATTTTATTACATCTCAGATAACATAAGAGAAGGCTATAAAAGGATAGGAAACATCTGCATAAAATATTCACACTACAAAAATACCCATCTTAACAAGTCATTTCGTCTCGTATTGAGTCTTAACATCTCGTTTGTCTCAAAACAAGTTGAATAAATCTGCGACTCTGTGAGATAATTCCACTTGTTTCCGATGCGAATCAACTTGTCCCAAGAATTTTCTTGAATCAAAAGTCATTTTGGTGATTGGAGTGGAGTGATATGCCTTATTCTGCGTTGTTTTCAAGATACTGACACTTGTTTCTAGAAAATTCCTGAAACAAGTGTAGGTTAACTGCGTTGGAAACAAGCGGAATTAGCCTGTCGCTCTTTATTGGCAGAAATTTTCCACTTGTTCTAATAAAAATAAGATCTGAAGACTAAAAATGAGACTAAATGACTTCTTTAACATGAAAGTGTTTTTGCAGTGGCACGGTTGCCTTATGTGATATCAAAGTGCATAACGTTTCTTACTCGCGCAGTCGGTGGTTTGGGAAGAAACAGATAATTAAAAGTGGTAATTCCTTTTTTTTTCTTTCTCTCTTTTTTTTTGTGCATGTTGAAGTCCCATTCCCCTGGTCAAGTTCAGTACGTTGTTCTCCGGACCGGACGGACGGTTCTTATTGGTAGGTTGCGACAGTTACATCACGCCTGCTCATGACGCGCACGTCTTCCTGTTTCCTTCAGCCGCGTCTTAAAGTGAATCTTAGTGGCGGAGGAGCGCTCCAGCATCCAGGCTCTGCATCCAGTGCGCCTCGGAGACGCACACACATACACACACTCTCTCTCTCTCTCGCTCGCTCTCTCTCTTTTGGTCACAGCAGAGGATAGAGGGAGAGACCGACGCGCAAGAGCTCTTTTATATCTTCTATATTTTTTTCCTATTTTGTTCCTTTCACTCTCATCACTCACTTTATTTCTGCGCTTCCTTCCCCGAGAAATTATTACATCCCGACATCCAGCAATCCGCCGTACTCTCCGTGTTGTCTTTTTTGCCGTAGGAGTTCAGGTTTTCCCCCTCTTCATCTAAAGGGTAAGTAACCTTGTCCTCAGATACCTCCCTCTTGTTCTTGTTCTGCGTCGCCTGCGCTCGGCGGGCGCAAAAAAACCCCAAAACAAATCAAAAAGCAGTAACGGGGAATTTATTCAGATGAACAACCGCTAATCTTATCTATACGACGTTATTTGCTTGACTCGGTTTCCCTCATCTTGATATGTGATAGAGTGGCGTGAGCAGCCCGTATTTTTGTGAGGATGATTTGCGGACGGTAGCCCAACCTTCCTCATCAAAGCGGGGATAAAGTTGATTTGCAACTTTGAGAAGTAAGTTTGGGAAGCAAATATGTGTGTGTGCGTTTTTGTGTTTTGTTTTTTTCTTCCACTGGAAACATGGTTGATTGAGGTGGAAACTATTTTAGTTGTCTTTGGCTTTCATATGTAGTGAGTGTGGAAATCCGTGAATTTGTCTATTACTTCATATTGTCTTTGTCGCGTTAGCTAACCTGTTTTTGTTTTTTTACATTTAACCTAAACTCAACTCAACGCTGTTAAGGTTTTGTCACTTCTCCAGTTTCGTGGTTAGATACACTCTGCAAATAAGTTTGGCTTATTGTTAAATTTGTCATAAGATGTTTCCTACTTTACATTAACAGTGCGTGTATCTGTTTTTGTCAGGTTGGTGTGATAGTCTGTTTAACCGCCCCAAGTGCGCGGAGGGACAACCACCGTCTCACTTTTTTATATCCTACTGAGGAAACGTTATTGGGCTCTTATTTTAAGTCCTCGGGCTTTTCGTTAATCATGGCATTATATTATTTAGATACAGTTTCAAACCTGAACTCAACTCATTGCATTTCGCTTTCTTTCCCTGTCTTTCCTCCCCTCTTCTTGCTTGGTATCGGCCCCAGAGGTTCACCGAGTTTTAAAGATCCTGGGAAAGGGGAGAAAGAGAGGGGTTTAAAAGGTTGAGAGAGGAGCTGTAGCTCATTGTTCATCTGCGCTCATATTTCCTTGAAATTGTTGAAAGGTCTTCTAAGAGAGACAGTGCGCATGGGCAATGGGGGACAGGTGCGCCGTCGGAAAAGACAGGTGCTGGCGACTATTTCCAGCCCATTGTTAAGGTCCTGTGCCGTTCAAGTCAAGGTTTTCTTCTTGGAGATATATCACCCCTAGTCTGAACTGCTGGAGATGGATGTCGAGACTTGGGCCAAAGCCATTTGTCAAAGGGTTTTATTTTAGAATAGTGTTGGTATCTAGAGGACGTTTCTTTCAATAGGGAAAACATTTGACCCAACCCTTCCACCCGGCAAATCTTGCTTTTTACACTTTTATCTCGGCAGTTTCCATAATGTTTGTAGTTAGCGTTTCAGTGAAGTCTATGTCAACCTGCCAGTGCACGTCACTTGTGTGATGCATCACAACTCCAAACATTGCCAATGTGAAGTATGTGTGTGTGTGTGTGTGTGTGTGTGTGTGTGTGTGTGTGTGTGTGCGTGCGTGCGCGCGTGTGTGCCCGCGGTGCATACGATGTATAGTGATCAGAATAAGGCCTCTCAATTTTTTCAATGAAATTGCTTTTCACAGCCACTGATAATATAAAGACAATAACTTGTCTTTAGTTAGAACAAAGAGTAAGTTCACTGCTGTTCTGGGAATGTGTTTTTTACATTACATAGGGTTCCATTGTTTCCACTGTATCCCTTATTAAAGACAAGTGAGTCTCAGCCTCCTGTCTTCAAATTAATTCAAATTAATCCAAAATTAACTGTGCAACTGAATTATTATTTAAAGTTTTTCTTTTAACAATGTTAGTTTTTACAACCATGTTCCAGATTAAATTCAGCTTGACTCGGTGTAACATTTGAGTATATGCAGACACCTGTAAAATTTCAGGCAGTGAAAGGATGCTGTATTTACTTGTTATATTTTATATGAGTATGGATCAATTCACTATTACACTTAATAAATCTTAGTACTTTGCTTCGGAGCATAAAGAGAAAATTCTAGTTTGCTGCACCATGTCTCAACTATAACTCATTTATGCTGGTATGGAAAGATTCTCAAATTTCTAAATTTACTAATTCGAGAAAAAAAATAGCAATGATTAGTAGCATGCATTGTTATTAAAACAGATTAAAATGTCTTCTTGATAATTTCATATATTTTAGATTGAATTCAACTGATATGGCACTGACTAAGACACTGCAACCGCTGCTTACATAGCGTTATTGATGCAGGCCGGGTAGTGACAAAACGTTTCGCTTTCAGAGGGGCATTAGGGGTTTTGTAAGAGCGCTTTAGGTTGTTCCTTGCCAGAGTTGACCCTTGTGACCTATTCATTTGAGCAGAATTAACTGCCCTTGCCAGATGAAAAGACAAGCAAAAAAAACACAGAAGTGAGCTCACGCTGGCACCAAAATCAATAGGCCTATTTAATTGTGTTTCTTTTATGTGTCAGTCTTCCCATCGCTTAAGATATGATGTCCATATTGATTTAGGTGAAAAACAGTATTATAAAATGTATAAAGATGGTTTGAAATAAGTTTAGATATATAGTGTTGAATTCATCAAAAGATAGCTCACACACTGATTCTGATTCAGCCAAAGCGCTCTGTACATTTCTGAACATTTATTCTTGTTTACAGCATATTTTGGAGATAATCTTAATCCAACCTTATTTCTTTTTCACCTTAATGTGTGAGTTAATAGCTCCTGTGTTGGCTCACACCGCACAAACATGGAAATGAGGACAAGTACTTAAGTAATTATCATAATTTTATGCAGCTTTGTGTTTCGTGGGAACTGGTTCAGTGTCGCACGGCGTGTGACAGGGGACGGGATAAAATGTAGGACTTTGCCCTGGAATGCCGAGCCAAGGCCTAATTCTGACCCCATCACTCCTGTTCCCTTCCCTGTCCCCCGCTGTCATTGGTCCACGCTGCCTAAATGTAATCATGGATGTCCCTGTCCTTGTAGAAATACATTAGGAGGGTTTTAACGTTTCAGTCAGTCAGATACTTTCAAGCATTTCCGTTATTTCCCGGTTTTGTGGTCCAGTCAGAAAAAATTAAAATGAATTCTTCTAAAAGCTATGTCATATTGCTCACTTAGTGAATGACTTAGATTCTGAAAATATCATTCACTCTGTTGAGTCATGAATCTGTGTGTTATTTTTGCCTTCAGGTACTCAGAAGCTTTGATCCTAGAGGATTGGCTCTGTGGGATATGGCCCAATAGCAGCAGCCCGTGATGCCGGACCATGACAGCGATTCCCTCCTGAGCAGACAGACCAAGCGAAGACGTGTGGACATCGGTGTCAAGAGGACCGTGGGCAGCACAGCCACCTCCACAACAGCAACAGCAACCACTGATAATATCGCCCGCGCCAAAGCAGCCATTTTCGGTGCCATGAACTCTCTGAGCTCTCACTCCCACCACGGATCAGACACTGACTCCATGGAGTGCTCTGTGGTGCAGCCACATGGTGGGGTGGTATCAGCCAGCGACAGCGAGTCCAAGTCCAATGTTCTCCGAAAGCTATTGAAGAGGGCCAACTCGTACGAGGATGCCATGATGCCTTTCCCAGGCGCCACCATCATCTCTCAGCTCCTCAAGAATAATATGGCCAAAAATGGAGGAGGAGCAGAGAGGGGAGAGAGAGGGGAAAGGGGTGAAAGAGGGGACGGAGGCTTCCCCTGCTCAGGGCTCTCCAGTGCGGGCTCGGAAGCTCCCCAGGAGGATGCCTGCAGTAACTCCTCCCAGGACAGCAGCCCCCAAGAGTGCCTGTCACCGTTTGGCC
>CABFOQ010022622.1:3549-13565 GCA_900660455.1 Gephyroberyx darwinii
TGATGTTGGGATCGGATCCCGTGTGTCCCTGTGCTTCAATAACGCAGGAGGAAATTGAGTTATTTCATGACTTGATGAGAAGAAAGCGATGTGTAATTGATGAGTTTCGGAGAACCAATATGAAATTGGTTGCAGTCCTTGCTCCGATCAGCTGTTTAATTCAAAACATTGAACATGAACATCATTCATCAAATTCTACAGTATTAAATTTGTGTGGAAAGCATGTTTAATAGATACAAAGGGTGTGTGTGTGTGGGGGGGGGTACTTCAGCTGCAAATTAGACTTTGAGTCATTGCGCGGTAGTTTCTTTTACCGTGTCACAAGTTGAATTCATTTCCAAGAATTTGGTTTGCTAAATACGTCCGTTCTGGAAGTCGACTGCTACCTGAGATCATCGCGCCATACTTCAGAGAGACGAGTGGTTTGAGAGTCACGTGGCGGCAGCGCTTCAGTAGTACTCCAAAATGACTTTTACTCGTGAACCGCTTTGAAGGTGTCAGTTTGTTCGATATCTATTAGAAACCCATCAGGTGATGTCATGTGATCAGTCGAAGGTCAGTCGAAGGTCAAGAAGCAAAACTTTTATTCCTCTCTCTCTGCCACCCGTTCTCCTTTTCCTTTGGCCTTGCCTCCATTCTCTCCTCCTCCCCTTCTTCTCTGCACTCCCATAAACTCTCATCTTCCCTTTCCTTCTCCTTTCCCCTCCTTCCATTCGGTCTCCAGCCTTCCTCTTCCTCATCCTCTTCCTCATCCTCCTCTTTTCCCTCACCTGCCAGGATGGCGGCGTTTGATGGCGACACGCTACGAGCTTCAACTCTCCGGGCATTGGCATTACAGATTCCCTTTCCTGGTCTCTCAGTGACTGAAGAAGGCTCAACCAAGACTGTATTTCCTCAGGTGTCTCAAGGAAAACCCTGGCTACCTTTTCTATGGCGACCATGGAGCATCCTCACTGGTTGGTCTGGCGATCTGACCGAACAGCGTCATCACGTTTACAGATGGAAGCAGCGCTAGCCGGTTTTAAATCCAGATTAAAAACTTGTTTTCCTTTGATCGATGTGATCTGCTGTACTTCTTTATCCCCTTAGCTAATAATCTTTTTCTTTTAAATATATATATATTTTAAATATTTTAATCTTTTCTTTCTTTGATTAATTTCTCATGAGATGCACTTTTACTTCTTTATCGTTTTAGCTAGTAATCTGTTTCTTTTAAATGTATGTTTTTATCTTTTATCTTTCTGTTCCTATCTATGTGAAGCACTTTGAATTGTCTGTGTGTGAAATGTGCTGTACAAACTTGACCAACCCTAACCAACTGGAAAGGACTGTAAAACCACCGTCACAGCTCCATGACCTTTACCTTCACCTGCAGAAGCTGAAGGCCTTGAGCATCATCAAGTCAACTGTTTCCATCACTTCCATCAGGAAAATGTTATTGGAGTATCGGTTTCTTCCCACAGACTCCAGAAAACACACACCGGGGTTACATCATCACCTTGCATGTCTGTTGTCTCTCCTCTCCTCTCCTCTCCTTGTCTCCCACAGACAACTCAGCAAAGCAATGGAATGGCAGTTGAAGTGTGTGTGTGTGTGTGTGTGTGTGTGTGTGTGTGTAGCTCTCAGTCAAGAGCTGCACAGTGTGGGCATTGAGCTGATCCACTGTCTAGACACCTTGTACCAGCACTCTGAATATAATGACATCTGAATAGCAGGGGCGCACACACACACACACACACACACACACACACACACATACACACAGTACCCAGGGATCAGTGGCCAAGGCTGCTTTGCACAATGTGTATCAGTTAAGCAGTGGTGCTCCCAGAGGAGTTTTGTCCAGGTTCTGTCACGGTGAAAATGTTTCTCCGTTGTCCCTCGTGACCCCAGACCCTCGTTCTCAACCCGATCACCTTGGTTCATAAAGCCACTGTTGTTGTGAGCATGAACTCTGAAACGTAGATTACATGCAGGTCTTGGCTTTTTACTGTCATAGTTAGTGTTTATTCAGTGGTCTCATAGCACCACCTTGTGGACATTTTTCTAAGTGAGTTTGTTCTGCACCATGTGTGTCAGGATGAACTGTGAGTATATGTGAACCAATGTCAACAATGTGTTTTTAGTGGACTGGTGGATTAAAGTGATTCTGCATCAGGCTGCTATCAAAGTGGCTAATTTGATCCAGATGAGTCCTCTGTGGTTACGCTCGTACGTGAGTGGTTATTGATAGGTGATGTCACCCAAAAGCTCAGCTGCAGGCAGATAGCACGGATGTCTGGTGATTTGTTCTTATGGAAACAGAGGAGATTGATCTTGACGTGTAATATCGTCTGGAAATATACAAATTGGATTTTTTGGACATAACACTTTGTGTATTCTGCAGAAATGTCTAATGTTTGCCAACTCGGGACGCTTGTAATGGTGTATGAAGACACTGGCTGGATACTGGGACTGAGTGGTGAACCACAGGACCATTAAAATGTGCCCCAAAATTGTTCTGCAGAAACAGCTAATGCTTGTTATCTGTGGACAGTTTTGATTGTATATGGAGAGACTGGCTATGTAATGCTGCTGGAACAGTCCTTACTTCTTGTAACATGAGACAGGGTGACGAGAAGATTGGCACCAAAATCTTCTCTGTGTCTCCAGTAGATAGCGCTGTCTGGTGCACATGCTAACGCTTTAGCATGTAGTATGTTAACGTAAACTTTAGCTTTCTGGCTACCTTCACTCACTTCCTGTTTAAACAAAACAAGTTGCGCTTGAACTCTCGCAGGAAGATATTCTGCCACTGAACATAACATACTGTATGCTAAAGTGTTAGCTTTGCTGACTTTTCTGTGATTTTGTTGAATCCTCATTGTTTGTGGAAGCCCCTTCCCTTTCCCTTTTGAAGAGGAGTCTTTCAAACTGTAACTATGTGTTTTACTAAGTCAACTCTATACATTGCTTTGGTCTTGCAGAAATTCAGACATTGTTTAATGTATCAAAATATTATATATATTAAGTCAAAAGAGCAAAGGGAACACTCTTGAATACAAAACTCTAAGCGATAACACCAGTTCCAATTACTTCCTTTATTTCTGGCACATGGTTTAGCAAACAAGCAAAACATGTACAATCAAATATGCAATCAATGCATCTATCCAAACCACTTGAGTTGAGTTGATCAAAAATAACTCGTGATTAAAGAGCATTTGATTGAGTTAGTAACTGATGAAAACCTACTCTATCAAAGTAGAGCCTCTTTGACATATGACATAGTTGAGAGTAGCTAAAATGTAATACAAAAACAAAATAGTAGGTTTGGTTTTAGAATAGTTTCCCTATACATTTTTGAAAATGACATGATGCAACAAAAATCATGCCATGATGTCACGCAACACAGCACAACATTCATGTTCACATTCTGAAACCACATACTCCTGAACTAAGCCATACAATCCATTGTTTCCACGAAAACAACTACTGTTGTCTTGGGAAAACCTTGTACCTGCAATTTTTGTTTTTCTCACTGTTGTTGTCATTCATGCTGACTGAATTTCAAGACCGTAGGCCCTTGAAAGCTGTTAAAAATATTGTATTATTTCAAAATACCTGGACATCAATGGAAAATATAATGATCGATTTCTTACATCCTGGAAAACTATATGAAATATGTGCTGTTCGCTGACAACAGTTATACAAAATACTGCATTTCAAGTTTTGATGAAAAAAATACAATGTTTCAACACCCATAGGGACACACATGTATACAATCATGTAAAGATGAAGTCTTTCTCAAGACCCATGAAGAGTTTTGTTCCAAAATAAGATATCCACCATTAAAAAAAGACACTTTACAAAATGATAATAAAAAAAACAATGGTACTTCTAAAATAGATTAGATAACTTAAGCTGGTTGCCAGAATTATAACTCTTAGAGACTGGACGCTCTATATTTTAGAGGTACTGACTGATAAACTTCATGTATAGCACTGTGGAATAGAGCCATTCATAAATAACATAAACACATGAAAATAATAAATAAATAAGAGGGTCAAGATGGCAGATGAATACAATCGTTTTCCATCTCCCCAGAAGGAATGTCTGAGTCACATTCAGTACCTGACAGATTTGAACAGCAGCTATGTGACGGTCACTTACGTTGGGTGTAATAAGTTGAGCCAATTTAAAAATGACACCTTAGTAATGCGTAAAACTGCACTTTTTATGATTTTCTAATGTAAAAATGCACCCGTCCAATCAGTCTTAATCACAAATTGTGGCTGCAACAGAGAAGGGGCGTCCCACACCATAGCTTCACCCTGGTTCCCCAAATGAGATTCTGGTGTCTGTTGTGGTCACCGGTGTGAAATCCTCTCAGAAAGAAGATTCAAGAAGACATTTAGGTCAGAGGACTGTTCTGCTTACTGACATGTTGCAGGATTTCGGGGGTAAAGAAGTCCTTCAAACTTTATCTCCCGCTGCCACTTGGGGCCGCCGAATTTCAAAGTTGACTAGAGCAGCTTTAAAAAAAACCATACTAACCACTAATCTTTCCTTTTCATTTTGATGATGATTTCAATGCAGGTGGGATAAACGGTTTGGTATGCAATGACTTCTGATATCATCACAGCTGAAGTGACAGCCACTTGCATTAGAAAGTCACAGATAGCCAGCAGCCTTGACGTCGCCAAGCAGCTATCGAAGGCTTTTTACTTCTCGGACACGCGTTAATAGGAAAGTTAATATTTGAATTCTGCTCTGCTCATTTTCTTCACCAAGTATCTGTCAAATTCATGTTTGTCACGTTAAATGTTTTTGTTTTAACAAGTCATTTTTGGGGGTTGCTGAAGGATATGTGGATGTGTATAGCTCAATGGGTAGGGCAAGACACTGCCAGGGTTGAGGGTTCAATTCCACTGGGTCACACATGGTACCTCAAGGTGCTTTGGATAAACATGTCCACCAATTCATATGTTATAAATACCAAAATCCTATCCCCATGTTGTGACAAGTGCTTGGTGAAGACAATCAGCGTACAGAAATTAGAATTGTCCTTATATATATATATTCCTTTAAAGATGTTCAATCAGTTGGATGTATGAAGTGGAACTAGACATTTGGATAATTGTAGTTTCTCTCAAATCTAAACTGATATTTCACTTTGGTGGAACCTATTCTCTAAAGTACAGTACAAAATCCTACTTCTAACACATATAATACTGGCCAAGTAGACGCAGACAATATTTCATTCAGTTTGTAAGTAACATTTGCAAGAGCTGGCATGTGTGTGTGTGTGTGTGTGTGTGTGTGTATGTGTGTGTGTTTGCATGTTGTCAAATGACCATTGGAGCATACACTGTCTCAAATGTCATTTTAACCAAAATGCAAAGGTAGCATTTTTTTTGCACTCATTTCATTTCATTTATTTTGTTATTTATGTTTGTTCTTTTGTTTCTTCTTTGTTTTCATAAGCCACTTGTGTGTTTTTATATCTCACCTGCACAAATGAGTATTTTTTCTCTTCTTTCTGTGTCTTTTGTTGTTGCATTTCTATTACTGTGCTGTTAGCATTTTACCTCTATGTTTTATATTGTTGTGAAAATAAACTAAATAGCTTTTTTGGAGCGACCGTTCCATCGAGTATCGACCAGGTTTGAAAACAAGACCACAATGTTCTACCAAAGAGAAACTCTTAACTTGAGCCAGCCCAGGTCTGATGGGTATTGCAGTTCATCAATCGAAGTAATAGTTCTGCACAAAGACGGCGTGGATTCCTCTGTAGACGGGAGAAAAGTTGTAGATGAGAGCCCTATCCTCTTCCGAAGGACTAGAAAACTGGTGGTGATTCTTCATGGCTGCAGGAGGGGATGGACAGGAGGAAGGAAAGTGAAACAAGATGATTACTCCTGGTAATCGGGGTATTGGTGTACATGTAAACATACCTTACCTTAACCCTGACCCTAAAACCAAGCCTAAACTAACCCCTTAGAGGAGGGAGGAGCCAATTTTCTTCACACAAGTACCCCATCTTACCCTCAGAGATGAAGAAGCTGGCAGTGTAGAAGGAGGCCATGACAGCAGAGCTGGAGTGAACCATGCCTGGCTTGTCTATCCATTCAAAGGGGCTTTTCTCTGGGTGCCACTGCACCGCATAGAACGGGTAACGGTAGGCTGGTGGAGAGCAAACACACCAGAAACCCTCAAACAAAGTTGTCAGAATCATCATCATCACCATCATCATCATCTTCACTCTTATCAGTATAACCATCCTCATTTTGTCATTTGAATCATTATCAGAATGATCATCATCACTAAAACCACCAAGTATGTACAGGAAGTATTCAGTGCAGCCAGTCCATCACAGGGTGAACACACAGCCAAACATTTATGGGCGATTTAAAGTCTCTGTTTCATTTGACTTTGTATGTCATGAATGTGGGAACACATGCTAACGTCACATAGAAAGGACCAGGGCTGGGAATCAAACCCAGGACTTTCTTGCGGTGAGGTGCCAATGCTAACCACCGACCACTGCTAACCACTGTGCCACCTACAGAGTTTTAAAGTTTTAAAAAGAATTACCTGAAATGCATCAGTTTGTAAAAGTGTCGCCTTCAATCATTTAGAAAGTGCTGTTTTCATTTTGTGCTTTCAATCTTTAGAGTAGGAGTCACTTTTTTTCAGATAGTGGATTTGTCACAGTTTAGGACTTAGGTTTTTGCCTGGTGCAGTCAATCAATTTTTCAGTGGCCTCATGGTGCCATCTAGTGGACAGAACGTTAAGTGGAAAATTCATAGTACATGTTGGTGTGTGACTTCCTGTTGTCCTCTAACCATGTTTGTTGTGACTTCCTAGTGACTCCCTGCCAAATCCCCTGAAACATATGCCGCTCTTAGATAAGATAGTCAAACCCGTTCTATGTATCGTTCTCGCCCATACAGTGAAGAACAGTACCTTCCATGGTGGAGATGAATTCCTTCTTGCCGTCACTGTTGGTAGACAGAACCTTGTAAAACCTCTTCAGCTTGGCATTACGGCTGTAGTTCTGTTGGTCCAAAGACAAAAACATGACATGACTATAGTTGTCATCGGCAAATGAGCTTCCATGTGCTCTGATCCAACATAGGTTCCCAAAGCTTCTGGGTAACGTTGCTAATTGGGACTACTAAAAACCCCAATGAAGCCAGGCCAGATCCATGATCTTTGGTTTACAAGACCAACGCCTTACCACTTGGCAACAGACAAGCATGTTGTGAGAAGAACAAGTGAGCCGTAGATAGAGATGTTCCCAGTTCACTAACGTATGACCTAGGAATGTATTTCATTTTAGCTCTTTCAGCAACACAAGTGCTAACTAGTTCTCTGATCACAGAGTGAATATGAGAAGGAACATCTAACATGAAACTCATTGAGCATCAGGGGGTGGGGTGGTGAGCTCAGGTACACCGAACAACACCATGACAGAATACCTGCACGAACAGGCTGCTTCGACTTCGACACAGGGCAAACAAATACCTGTCTTAACAAGTCATTTGCCCAGCTTCTGCCCTGAAGGTCACTGGTTCAAATCCTGGACCAGCTGTGAATGAGAAATACCCTTCACTCCTTAAACGATTTCATCTGAGGTGCCCTTTAGCAACGCCCTTAACTTGCTACTGCTCAGGACAACTCAACTTGTGTCAACAATTTCCTTGAGTGATATTATCTTGAAATAAGAGACACCTCTTCCTGTGTTCCTTATTTCAGGAAGTGCTTTGGGAACAAGTGAAAATAGATTTTGAGTACAGACCAGACAAGTATTAAGCGAGTACCTACAGCAACAGGATCCTGCTGTGGCAGTTAGCGTTGATGTTTACCTCTTACAAGGAGAGAAAATGAAAGAGGGGGAAAGGAAAGGAGAGGAGAGAACATGCGAGAGGAGAGGAGAAGAGATGGAGGGATGAAATGCAGGTTATCAGCCTTATGACGATGAGACGAAGAAGCCAGCAGTAGAAAGGCAGGTTCCCAGTGGACATGCAGCTCTTTCAGCGACTGGAGACATTCCCAAAACATGCTGATTTAACTCCCTTGTCACAGAGTGAATATGAACATCACATGAAACTCATTTAGTGGGCTCAGATACACAAAACAACACCACGGTAGTATATCTGAGCAGAAAGGCTGCTTTGACTCTAACACATGACAAAACAAACCCATCTTAACAATTTATTTACCAGGCATCTGCCCTGAAGCTCGCCAGTTCAAATCCCCGATTGGTTGGGAAAGTTTGGCCAGGCAATGTGACTGAGTAATACCCTCCCCTCCTTAAAGAGATATTCAACATTAAATCACGTTGTGCACTGTAAACATATTTGTATGACTTCTATATGGTGAAACCCATCAATACTGGACAGAAATTCAACACTGGAGATTTCAGCAGCGTTCAGGGCCAGCATTTTTTATTTGTCTCGCCCCTCTTCAGTTGAAAATTTCAGCTCTGTTACACTGCCAGCTCCACCACGATAGGTCATGAAATACAGAAGACTTAGGAATGGTATGAGCTGAGCGGGCACAAATATAAAAAAATGTTGACGCCTGCATCGCGAAACTGCCTTGAATCTCGGCACCACTCTGCATTGTGTAATGTTAGCTAGCTAGTAGGCTAATTTCCAATATGTTGTCAAATGGATGCCACTTGGTACAGACCCCCTCAAAAGTATCTGCAGGGCGGAGTCAGCCTTGAGATAGCCTTGGCCATCCAGGTGATTTGAATCGGAGCCGCCCACCTTGTATTGCATCCATGACTGATGTTGCTGTGGGCTAGCTTGAGATTTCACTTGGAGGTTTTGAGCCTTAAGGAATTTCTGCTCTTTTAGTTTTTTTCCCAGTAGGATTCCCATGATGGGGATCCCACAAACACAACATGTTAAGAAAACCATCAAGTGATTTTAAGTGTTACACTGGATTAAAAACTGACCTTTTCTTTCTGGTGTAAAACTCATTCTGCAATAGTATTGTAGTTTTGAGCTGACTGAAGAACTTGACTTACAAAATAGGAACACATTTAGGGGTGAAAGCATTTATGAGAATTATGAGACACTATCCCTGTAGAGAAATTCTCTTTGCATTCCCCCATCTAAAGGGAGGTCAGGGTCAGCTACAAAACAGCACCAGTGGAGCTGGTAGGGTTCTTGCTCAAGAACACATTCATATTCCTGTAATTTTTGCCACCCAGCCACTGCACTCAAAGTTCAAAGTGTTTCAACTTTGACTGCATTTGCCGACCTTTCAAAGCGCTACCAGTGAGATTGCTGCTTTATGTGACGTAAGCAGGCGATGTGAAGACATGGAGGAGAAACTCAACATGTGTGTTTCTGAGTTCCCCCGAACCTTATAGCACCACAGTGAAAACATCACGATCTTGGGAGAAAAAGTATTGCATGGGCGAAATGTCAGTTGTCAGAGGAGGAAGAGGAGAGGAGAGAGAAAAGAGGAGAGGACAGGAAAAGAGAGGAGGTGGAGGAATGAGGAGAAGATGAGGAGGATTAAGTACCTGCAGAGACAGACTCCAGCTGTGGAAGTTGGAGGTGATGTTTTCTTCGGTCAGAGCCTGCAGCAGAGCCCTGGGAAAACTCTTGAACAAACGACTGGACTGGGCCGCTGGACACACACACACACACACACACACACACACACACACACACAAAGTTAATCAAGTAACATTATATTGAAACATGTGACATGGTATAGCATATTTCAGCACAAACACATTGTGTAAAGAAAACCTTTCAATTAATTTCATATTTTCTTTCTGGTGTGAGACCTTGAGGCAGTGGGCAACAGTGATTGGCCAATACCTGATATTTAATGTCGGGCCGATATATGAGTCTAGCTCTAATCATTATTGTTGTTGTACCTGGTGTGAGTGTGAGAGGTAGAGCCACGGCCTTGGTATCGGTGAGGGTGAGCAGATTCTTGTTGGCCGTGAGGACAGAAAGCTGCTGGAAACCCTGACAGGTTCCCCAGACAGGGAAGTAATCCCCAG
>CABFOQ010022627.1:9859-36348 GCA_900660455.1 Gephyroberyx darwinii
GGGGGGGGGGGGGCAGGCTGAACACACCCATGATTAACTTGATTGTCTTTATTTTCTGAATCTATTTATTGATTAGGGAATGTATAGTGAATACTGATGGGTAACAACTAGCCAGACGAGCTCAGACCGGGGGATACAGACTAAGTTAAAACAGGTAGACTATTCGTGTAGCAAACCCAGTTGTAAGTATAAGCCCGAACAAATAACGACAGTGCTAACAACATAAGCAGCTAGCCCCGCTGCGTATTACCAATGATTTTCTGCATCCCGTAAGATATAAGCCTAATAAAAAAAAAGAAAAACAGAATAACACTGGCCAAATTCGGGAGGGGAAAAAGTTGGTATAGGATGTATTACCTGTGTTTTGCCGAATATGGTATTCGATACATCTCTATCTTCAAGTATGCAGGGCACCAAACGAGAAAAACGACTTGGGGAACAAGAGAGTTAAGACATTCAGGACAGCTCCAACAGAGAAAACTCCCATGATGATTTATAGAGACACACAGCTAAGGTTGTAACGCCTACCATTGAGACTTTTTCATGGAGTTTCTCTAGCAAGAAAGCAGTGTATGTTTGGAGATCACATGGAAGGTAATAGACATATAATGATCTGTCTTTGAGTCTTGGATCCAATATTGATAAAACAGCTGCAGTTTGAAGAAGAAGAAATGTATAAAGATTTTGAATTATCACCTAGTCTCTAGCCTTAGTCTTATAGTGCCCAAACTGTTCAGTAAATAGTCATTCAACTTTATTCAAGAAAAGCGAATTTCACTATTATTGACTATGCTACAATTCACCACATTTGTGACATTAAGCGTTCACATGGCTGTCTATGCAATGAATGAATGAATTTCACCACTCAAAGGCCCATAAAACCATCTGAAAACTCTTTCTGTCCATTAAAAATCAGGCTGTTTTTCATAACTCCTGCAAAAGTGACATTTTACTGAAACATCTCACATGAGAGGTAATTTAATATAGTGAGAACAGACGTTTACAAGTTAATCAATTGTGTAACAAATATCAGATTTCTTTGTGGTGGTAAAAAATTGCTGCCACATGAATGCCTTTATTTGTAAACGTACAAACAGAAGAGTAACAAACCACTAAAATCATAAACAAATATTAATACATGTCATATTCCCATTGACCAAGGCATTATTTGCACATCCCTTAGTTTTTGGCTATTTCAGCCAAGCGAAGACATAAACAAAGTAATGGGACGTGAAACTCTTTGGGTGCATCAGTAGAATACATGTTCACTAAATTCAACAATTCAATAAATTCATCATATTGTAGAAGTGATCCAATAGTGATATCAGTTCTGGTGCTTTTGAATTCAACTACATGTGCATTGAAGTAAAGATCAATTTCATAAACACTACATAAATTACATAGTGACATAGTAACATAACAGTGTCAGGGACAATGAAACCCAAAAATGTGGTGGTGCAAGAAAAATCTGAATCATACAGTTGTCAGTTATCATATTGTAAAATAGGTACATATGTTGGCTTTTCTATGTGCGTGTTCCTTTACATGTAGAGAAGTTTGTAATGTCGGCCTCAGTCGTCCACGTCCTGCTTGCAGATGCAGCAGCAGCAGCAGCATCTCAAGACTCTGCAGAACAAACCTGCAATCCCTCTTTCCTTTGGCTTCACCACAATGTCCATCTGGGCTGGAAACCAAACAGAGGAAACCCATACCATCATCATTAATGTACTGTATGAAACAACAGGCTTCTAAATTGTTGGTGAGACACTGTGCAACAGATAGATAACTTATGATATTACAGCTTCTACCAATGTCTTTCTAGATTGAAGAACAAAGGGCAGAACGAGAGGACGTTGAGAGTTGAGGGCACTGAAAGTTACCCCATAATTCTCCTTGTTTGTGCCCATCTGAGTTTCCTCCTCATCAGTCAGCATAGCTGTCTTCTCATTTGGCTGTGTGTCAGCCTCGGGCCTTCCACAGGATTCAGAGGTAGGGCTCAGCTGAATGTGGGTGGCAGAGCGGGACAGCTTAGGTGGGACATGACCCAGCAGCTTATCAGCCAGCATGTTGGCTACCAGCATACTTCTCTCCTAGTCCACCGTGAAGGCCCCCAGGCCGAGTCTGACGGAGGAGAGGAACCTGCTCCTGTAGTCCACATAGAGACTGTCAGCTACGGGGCCAAGGCCATCAGAGCTCTTAAGCTCTTCCAGCTCCAACATGCCGGTCTGGTTTGTTTTATCTGCAATGCTGCGGACCAGTGTGGAAATCCGAGCAGCCAGTTTGGGTTCAAACAGTCTCCCATTGGAGTGAGTAGCTTCTGCAGGAACAAAATCAGGATGTGTTCCTTTGACCTTTGGCGGCCACGGATTTGACTCCGTCAGTACTGGAATTAGACACAAACACACAACGGTTGAGTGTCCTTTTATTGCGCTGGGTCGAGCTATTGACTCTCAGTCTGGTCTGGTCAACTAAACTTTGTCTGTATGTTACAGTACTGTGCAATGTAGGCCAATGTAAAAAAAAAAAAAAAAAGTCCGTAAAGTGAAGATGCTTTCCAAAATAATGAAATGAAAAGTTTCTAAATATCAAATAATTGACTATAAAGAGCAGTAATGTAAAACAATAATGCAGAAAACCAAAAATAAACATCTAAGACCAAATGTGTATTAAAAAATCTAACTGTTGGACAGTACTGCATGCTACAACTCTTGTTATGCTTTTACTTTGTATTTTTGTCATGTTTTTATACTGTACTAATTATGTTTACTTGTTTTATTGTGTGTTTTATTGTATTCTCTGTCTGCAGACCTAATCCAACACACGTTTGAACCTAACTGAACTGAACTGATTCATAAATGTATAATCTGATCCATAATGTGTATGAGCGAACCACTATAGAGGGGCAGTAGTATTAATGATAACTGACTTACAGGTAAGAGAGGTCGCTTGAAGCCATGTCCTGACTGGTCGGACTGAGGTTTTCCTCAATGGTTCGCATCTGTGAAAGTAGAAATGGAAATAGAATTTACAGTAACTAATACACTGCCTCAGTCACCATTCACTCATCTCCTATCTCTTACCAAGTGAGTGAAGTCGCTCCCTTCCTCAAATGTTGCAAACCGAAAGAGATCCTTCAAAGATCCTTCAAAGAGAGATCCACTTAGCTTTCCTTATGCACTACACTCACACTAATCATACTACCTTGAAGTGACAGCGTTCAGCACATGAAACCCTATATCTGAACTCACCTCTCAGGGGTGTGTTTCGTCTCAGATATGAGCCAGTCATTCATGTCCTCCAGCATGAGGTAGCAGGGCAAAAGATCACCGGCATCGCCGCTCAGGAGAACCAGAAACTGTTTCATCAGCGTTTTCTGCAGAGGGAAACTCACACACACACACGTGTGGGATGAAATACAGAGCAGGTCGCATCAAAGGCAGATGTTTAATGAAAAAAATAAAAGATTCCTATCTTTACCTGGTGATAGAAACAGGGTTCAACCCAGCACAGCTCTACAGTGCTCAGATATTCAGGGCTGTTGTCTGGACATCAGTGAAAATAAATGTAATTCTACATTAGTTGTGACCTGAAATATGAATATGACTTCATCATAAGGCCTTCCTTTACAGTGAAGATCAATAATCCTGAAGTATATGTGTCTTTCAATATACTGTTTTTTCCCTTTGCACTACAATCAATAGGCCTGTACAATTTTTCCCCCTCAATGAATTCACTGTAGATTTTTTTCCTGATCTACATCCATATCATCAGTGTTGTGATATAACTCATATATATATTGACTCAATATATTGAGTAAAAAACAACCCACAGTTGGGAAGCTGCTATATCAATTCCATAGTTGAACTAATTTTAAGCCATTATTTTTTCGTGGATATTTTTTCTTGTTTTGGCATTATATCATACTAGTAACACAACTAACGCTGAACACTAACTCAACTTACCCTTAGTGTGTGTGAGTTGAGCCAAAAGCAGCTTATGTTTGGCTGCCAATAATTCTGGAGCTGCAGCATCCATCCTGTGGTGTCCTATTAGTTGTTATGTACAAGACCTCCAAATAAAAGAGCACTGTGAGTGAGATTGTAGCATTTCCTTTTCTACAATAACACAGAATGATAAATAATGTCTCAGTTACTGCCCGGATGTTGCAGTTGGCCAGAGCTATGTAAACTCTGCACGGAGTCTGTCTTTGTTTAGTTGCATGTGTGTAAGATAAAGAAGTGAAAGAATAAAGGATTTACAGTAATTCAAGTGTCTGTTTGTATGCACATATGTTGTTCTGATACAATGCTGTATGTTGCAGTGGAAAAGTGCACAAATCAGATTAGGATTTTCATGTTTGCTGATACTGCCTATGACTAATTCATTTCAAACACGTCACTCTACAAAATCAGTGTCCCGTAATCTTCTTCAGCCAAGACGGTTTACATTTCATCTGTGATCAAATAATACTGACAAAACATCACTTTCTTTTCCAAGGCGTAGCTTATTAACTCAGTTCGGTATTAGCTTGTGTTTTAACCCTACTGGTCCCTACAGTGTGATGATGATGATAAAAACCACGTGATTATATGAATTGAATTCAATAAAACTGGATTTTAGTTCCTACACATCCGCCAAACCAAACAGCAAGCGTCTTGGTGGCATCATATAGAGCAAGCAATGTTCACGTACTAAACCTCTGTCATGATCCATGCCTGCAGGGTGTCTGGTGGGGGAGGTCACAGTGAGTTCAGATTTTTTTTTTTCTGGTCTACTTTAGTTGAAATGAGGCCCTGCGATATTCGAGCCACGTTACTCGAGGACAAAAAGAGATGTCAGAGCAAATCTTGTCAAAATTTGGGCATTGTTCAGGATGGTGCTGAAGAGCAATACTGACACTTTTCTCAAACTGGTGTTGTGAAGGCCTATCAAGCATTGATAAAACATCTTTAAGTGTACAATCTATTAAACCATCAGCTTAATAAACATAGCTTTAAACATACAGTACTTCTTAAAACAAAGGGGGAAAGTCACGCTGATAATCAAATGAAATCACTTTTATTACATCTTGCAGACAGAGAAACTTATATGTGGAATGGATGGTGCAGCGCAGGCTTGATAACAAGTTGGAATGGAACGAGGCCAGTATGAGCAGAAGGATGATGACGTTGTTTTGTCTGTTCACAAAATAATCTGTTGCATTTACAAATAATAAATATTTGAAAAGTATTTCAACATTGATTTCAAATTTACATTGCTAGGAGAAACTTATCGTTATCTAATCTATTTCTTTACACCACTGAGTGTTGTTTCTTAAAACATTTGGAGCTAGGTTTAGTAGTGGCAGGCTTTATGTGCTCAAAGTGCTAAGACTTAAAAAATACTTTTAAAAAACATGTGAAAATAGTCTATAAATAATTTTTTTTATTACATATATACCTCCCAAAATACTAAAAGTATCATAGAGCTTTCAAAAAACAGAGGATACATGACATGCTATAGGCCACTTCTGTCATGACATGCCAAGCTCATCACTTGCACTCAAAGGTCTATCATGACTCTTAACAACACATGCAAATAAAATGAAAACAAACTCTCAGTGAAATTTCAAATAATACCCATAATTTCTTGTAAGCAAACCCTCAGAACCAACCAGCAGAGTAATGTACATGACTGTGCAAAGCAAGAAACAGACCTGCACGTGTGTAAATCATTAAACTTAAATAACTCTAAAAAGATCAATCAACTTCAACAACAGCTCGACTAGAAGTACAGGCCTGGGAGGCTCGCTGGGCTGTTATTTTCCGTCTTGTTCGGCTACTGTTTTCAGCTTGCCGAAGTGTGTGCGGACCAGAACCAGATAGGCGTGGTCTCTCCAGTCTCGTTACCGGTGCACAATGAACCCCGTAGGACAGCTTTTGCTAATTGCGGCAGTCTGTTCCCTCTAAGTGATCTGGGATGGGCAGTCCAGTGAGGACCGTTAAACACTTGTTCCACAGGTTGAACACAGGGCAGACTGGCTGGGCAAAGGCGATGTCGAAGGTGTACAGGTGTTGAGAGCCGACGGCGTCGTAGAAAGACAGAGAGCCGGAGTCGTAGTCCAACAGCACCCCAACGCGCCGCAGGTGGGGGGAGGGCTCGACGGGCATCTCCTTACTGTTGTGACGCACCACCCAGGAGTTGTTGCAGCGAGAAAGCACCCAGGAGGCTGAGTTCTTGCCGACCCACTCGTGTTTCGGCGCTGACTTGTAAGCAATGCCCACTGCAAACCTGAAGAGAGAGACAAGTTTAATATGGTGACTCTGAGATCAATGACTGAAACATGATTTCCTACAATAAAAGACACAGGTTTAAATCTTTTACCATGTGCTTCCTCCTATCAGAGCCTCCCAGTAATGGCGGCCGCTGTCGATGTACACGTTGCCTGTGACGCCGTAGCTGCTCTGGCTGGTGAAGCGTTCCTGAGCGTGGCTCTTCTTGGACGATACCTCATCCCTCTCCACCGTCAGGTTGTCATGGGACACTTTCAGCTTCCGGTGAGCAGACTTTGGGTCCAACTTGAATGGCTGACCTACAAAAAGGCAGAAATTTGAAACTTTCTTTTTGTGGGCTTGTAAAGATGCATTGTCGTTCCCATGATATGATATCATATTAGTATTGCTGTATAGATGCTGAACGTGACGTACTATTGGTCTTGAGCCTTCCAGGTTCACTGCTGCGGTTCCCAGCCTGGTTTATGGCCTTGACTATGAAGACGTACTTGGTGCCACACTGGAGCCCGTGCACCGTGTAGTGGTTTTGCTTGATGTTCGGCACTATCATCCAGCTATCAGCGGAGTTACACAAACCTGCAGCCCAGACAGACAGACGATCAATGAGACAGGGCCAACCAATGAATCTAGTTGGTTTTGTTATCTGAGTTAGGGCCCCCTTCAGTGTTTGAAATCAATATTTGAGTCAATAAAGTACAATTGAATATATATTTTTTCAACCTCCTATAGCTGCTATTTCTTGGGAATGCATCGCCCATCAAATACAATCGCATTACCACTCCACCATAGTATTCTTGGGCGCTGAGGCAGACTGAGGTAAATTGCTTGATTGAGCATGCCCTGACCTTGTTAGGGTGATCTATTCAAACAATCTGCCGAGGGATAACATCGAGCGTGTGATGTGCAACGTGATGTGAATCCAGTGTGACTCAGCCTTTATTTTACTGCCTTCCTCTGCCCTAGATCAGTCAATTACAAAGTGTATTTTTCTAGCATCTTGTTACCCACAAAGAGGTAAGAGAGCGGAGTTCTGCTCAGGCGCTGCCAGGAGAAATACTTTTTCTATCTGGATAATGTAACAAAGCCCCCAAACATTTTAGAGTAAATCCTTTTCAAATCCCTCCTTCATGGTCATTGATGATTTCTGCAACAAACATTATACTCCCATGAGGAGATCTGAACATGCAACTTACTGACAACGTTAGCTTGGCTGGTGAAGATGGCGTACTGGAGTTCATATGATACAACACAGAACTCATCGTCTGACGTCCAGTGAACAGTGATCGTGTCATATGAAGCTGTACATAATTCCTCGCGGATTACTGGTGGATTTGGTGCTGCAATGGGAAAACAAAGTCAAAAGTTGTTTTAGGACAGCAATCAAAGTCTTGAGGGGATCGTGTTATACATAGAAGGAAAACAAACAAAATACCCACAATCAGTTGCAGAGACCTGTTTTGGTGAATGGGGCCATTCATTTTTTATTATGACAGCTTTGTGTCCTTTAAGGCTGCAGTCCCTCAAGCTATCACACAGCCACAGCCCCCATGCAGAGTTAAATACACCATGCACAATGTGCTCTAAGCCTGAACAGTCAAAACCTATTTCCTTCATCTCGGTATGAAACCGAAACTGCAGCCTACAATCTTTGAGCATTCAAGTTTTGTCTCACTTAAAAGTAACATGGCTGAAATACAAGCACGCTGGTGGACACCTATGCTTTAAACTTCAAATTGTCTGTATGCATGGTAGTGTAAGGACACCGTTTAAATGTACTGTTTGGATAAAAGCACCATGCGACGTGTTATCTTTTGTTACAGTGCACGAGTGCGAGCATCTAAAATTATAGGTTTGAAGAAGTGCAGTGATGCGTCTAATTGTTAAAAATGATAGGTACACCAATCTCATTTGGCAGTGACACTGAAAGAGATAGAGCATGCTGATCCGCAGACTTTGTGAGAAACAATAAAATATCATGTGCTTAACTTGCAACACCCCACTCACCTGTGAGGTAATCCAAACTTTCCAGCATCTTCTTCTCCTTTGAGAAATCCAAAGCGAAGGTATCGAAGGTGTCGTTCAGGTTGATTTCTGGTATCAGGATTTGAGAGGATGCTGTTGCCATGGACACTCTGAAACACAGGAGTCCGCAATGTCAGATTTCTATCTGGCATAAATCCATTGTACGATACTGTTGCAGTTCACTGCACCTGTTCCCTCACCTCTCACAGATGCTTTTGGCTGTCTGTAGGAAGCGGGCGTGGTCGGTCTCCTTGAGGGTTTGGTCGGCCTGAGTGATGAGGGAGGAGGACCTCTCGATGCACTGCTTGCAGCTGGCTACCTGGTGGGCTAGTTTCCTCAACCGCACAGACTGGAAACAAACAAGGACCTGTTGAATAGCTTGGTAGGTAACCTAGGTAACCAACCAATTAACTCGCTACTGGATAGAAACTTCTCACAACCTGTCAGATGCTCTTTTTTTATTTTACCTTGAAATGTGAAGAAGTACTGAAAAAGGACACCCAGCTTTATCTATTTGTCAATTTTATTTACAATTTAACGCTCACAAGCTACAACGTATTCTCAAAGACACACGAGCTCGGCTTGGTAATGTTTCTGGCATTTTCTGGGATTGTTTCCCGCTGACCTAAGATGTGTATTTTCAAAAGAGCCTGCATAACATTATCATGGTAACCAGACCCTGCTATCCGTCCCCTTGGGAAGGAGCCCGCCCCCCACTGGCCCAGAGGCAGAACGCAGCCTCAGAACCTGACAAGAGGCACGGGGCGAGGAAGGAAGCAGTCCTCCTCCTGAGAGGGGGATCACAGGAAGCAGGGCTGATCGTACTCTGACACTGAACATGGCACAGCATGTCACAATCTCTCTAATGGCATCTAATGGGGGGAAAGGGAAGGGAAATGATTCAAGAGGCGAAGCACATTTGCTTCAAATGCATGGACACTGTGCCAAAAGTACTCCCATTACTGTGAGCAAGAGGGCTAATACTGAGCACAGGACAAAACAAACCAATTAGCTGTGCAGTCTGGCCTTTCAAACAATGAGCAGCACTGAAATAAGTGCAAAGCAAATTAAATCGTGCACCCAAACAAATCTGTAGACTGTAGAGCAATACAGTAATATAGAATATACTGAACACAATGTCTTTCAGGCAGCTCCGATGCTATAGCTACAATACAATAGCCAGCTTTCTGAGCCTTGGTGGTCAGAAACAGAGGATGAGCAAATGTAATCGGGCCCACTCTGAGAGGTCGGACAGCCTGCCCTCTTCACTTCACTAACAAAAACCATTAATGAAATGTATATCTTCGATGCAACGAGGACCTATTCTAGGCACAAACAAATCAACACGCAGCACTTCTTTCCTTCACGGATTTGAATCAGGACATAAGGTGACAGCAAAAAACATAAAGAACGCAAAACGTTTGAGTTGTAAGCGAGCTACAGAGCAGCAAAGGTGATAAACAATACCTTGCCCTCCTTTATCTTGGTGGCTATGATTTGTCTTCTCTGCTGTATGATGTCAATCAGCAGGTCACACTCTTCAAGCAGCTTGTTTTCTTGTCTTGATGCATTTACCTACGGAGGACACAAGAATAGTTGATTTCACTTGACTCACATGACTACATGTATGTTCTTTTAAGCAGATCCTGGTTGCACATGTTATTGACTGCATCATTAAATTTGTACAAGCCCCAAGTGGCAGAGACATTTTTCAATCTTGACGTCTAATTCTTTGATCCACATAGATCAGGCCCCAGGTGGCAATCAGCAAACCCCGCTCATCGCCGTTGGTCTGTTTTTACCAAACACGTGTTCACAGCTAATCGCTCGCATCTCTTTGAAATTCACTCACAAAGGGACACTGTTGCTTTTAAAATTGAGTTTCAGCCATGTGTCATGCGGTGGGAATTTTTGTTTTTGTTCCAAGTAAGTAAGCGTTAGCGCTGCCCGCCTTTGATATCATTTTCAGTGATCCTAAAGAGAACCGATCGGTAGTGACAAACTAACAAGCACGCGTGCTTCCTGTTACAATGTTAACAATGTTAAGCTGTCGTAATAGATTGTTAACAATATATTTCGAGTGCCTGGTGAGGTGAAATAATGAACAAAAATGAATTTGCTCTGATAATCCTTCAACTTACTAATGTGATCGGCCAGGGAGAGACATGATCATACCTACTTACTATGTTCATTTCCAAGCCCACTGGGTGCACAAATAATAGACCTGCTATTTCATTTTACTTATGAGTTAGACACCACGCTTGCTCTGAAGCAGCTTTAATGCATTGATGAACATCCTTACCTCCACGTGTTGGCAGGTCTGGATAAGTTTGCCCATTAGAGTTTCCAACTCATTGGTCCTCTTGATTAGACTGCCGAGGTTGGAATCCAAGGCTTGCTGCAAAGCAAAATTGACAAGCAACATTTCATTACGCGTTACACCTTGTCAGATAGCTGAATGAATCTTTGAAGAGAGTGAATGGGATCGCAAGGATCATATTGCTGCCAGTGGAATTAAGCAAAGAAGAAGAGCTATCAGACAACGCCGCCACTGGATAATGACTTGCCACATTTGGTCTCTGATCAGTCGGTAACCCCCAATCCATCCTTTCTGCCAAAGCTCCCAGCATGCAGCCTGCTTGAGGCTTCAAAGCCTAGAGTGAGAGCATCTGCTTGAGATTTATGTGACTAAACCCTGGCTGCGTCAATCACCTACCAATGACTCATATCAAAAGCCCATGTCTGGAACTGCATGTCTTTTTGTAATTGGGTATACATACAATACACCACAATGTATATATTGGGATATAAAGGCCTATTCTGTTTGGATTAAAGTTTGTTTTCCTGGGGATTATTGTGCGGAACAGACAAACAGGCATGAGGATGGTAGATGCCAATTATTTGATATCTGAGAGGTTTACGTAATAATGGTATGTAATGCTAGATGTTGTCATTACACTCCATTTGTTGATGAAGTGATGCCACAAGAGTATACAAACATGACCTTTGTATTGCAGAAAAGTCTCCCCCTTTTTCAAATTTCCCTTCATCAACACAAATAATGCAATAGTTTGGATCGCACTAGTGAAGAAGTGAACAAACAGCTAAGAGAGAGTGGTCAAGATCTAAAGGTATCGAAATGAGGATAGCAAATAGCGTGTGTGTGTGTGTGTGTGACATTGCACACCACACACTATTTCACATTGCAATTTCATAAGGTGAATGCGTCAGTGTGCACTAAAATAGCAGCGTTTTTATTTAACTGCTCTCACAAATATGATTTATTTATATGGAAGAAGAGGTGATGAAAGCCATTTGAATTGTTCAGTAGATGGTGCAGGGCAGCGCCGCAGCAAGCGCCGACTTCCTGACCACTGAGATCTAAGAGCTAAAAGCTGCTGCAGTGTGGCCCGTGAGATCCTGCACAGTAGAGACCCTCTGACCCGTCCCTTTGTCCCGCAGGGTTCCTGTGTCAATTACAAAGACTCCACTGCATCTGCGATACCACTTTGCTGCAGGTTAAAACATAGGTGGTACTTTATGAAAACTTCAAAAGTCAAGACAGCAAGTCAGTGTGATTTTCCCTCTGTTAAGGCCATGTGCTTCACTGTGTTCAGTTGACTGGTATTTAATAGAAAAAACAACTTGCATTTCATACCATATAGCATATTCCACTTTATAAAGAGATATTGAAAAACACACGATACACATATAATAGACTATTCAGCGAAGAATGCATTACCGAGTGCATACCAGTATACTGGAAGAGCACACTATCAAGTGTGTTTCTGAGACTCGATCAAAGCTTTAACCGTCCTCTAACAATGAGAAAATAATTGGCAGACCTCTAACAGAGCCTATGGTGCTCACGGGGTGAAATTACAAACACTGACACGGGATAAAATTTCAAACGTTGACACTGGATAAAATTCCAAATGCAGAGAGTGACCTGCCAGGTCTAGGAGAGGAAGGAAGAGAAACTGGCCAAACCAAAGGTGTGGGACCAAAAGCATTCCCATTCAAGAGGAAGCCTATTCTTTCCTCTCATCAGTTTTAAATGACTTTAGGAAAGGAAAACTCCATCAGAGAGCACTGTCTAAACATGAGAAAAGCTTTAATATTGTAGGAGAAACCGTTTTTTTTAGCTGCATTGAGAAATCCAGTACACCACAGACCCCTTTCTGTCTCTCCCTGTCTCTCATATTTGCTCTAACTCTTTATTTATTAATCCGGGACTAATAGTAGAACATAAAGTGATGTGACGTACAGATTATCTGCAGTAAATTAAAACATTTGATTATTGAAAAGGTTTGTGCCCTCAATTGGTCGGTTACCTAGGTTACCTACCAAGCTATTAGGTATCACTAAATAGACCAGTGATACGTAAGACTTCACCAAAGACTTGTGAAAGTTTGTTAGTATGTGAGACCAAAATGGAGTGTACCACATGTAATTAATGTTTCAGCGAAGCTTTCTTTTTTATTCATCACCACCACACACACACACACACACACACACACACACACTGCACAGACACACACCGCACAGACACAATACAGCATGCCTGTTCAAGTTGAACAAGACTAAAATTTGTCACACTATCCCTTTGTGTGGGAATTTCTGAGAGACTGTAGCTGTGAAAACGCCGACAACCAACCAGCCAACAACTATGAACAGCCTCAGCTGATCACCACCTGGGTCCTGCCATGTGTGCGATGAAAAAAAAATACTCTAAGATGGGAAATTCTGTTTGTGGCTTGTAACAATTATTAAATTCTGCAGTCAACAAGGTATGCAACCACAATCTGCTCAAATTAAGATGAAATGATGGAGAACATGTAAAATCAAACCAATCATCACACTTTGCCATTACTGACTGTCTACCAGCTATCCCTGTGTTCTTTCAAAGTAAATCCATCGAAACAAGAAAACAAGCTGCCTGAGTGTGACCGGCCGATTGACATTATAGAGCAGAGACGACAAACCATACAGCCAATACCGATCTATAACCAGATAAAGGAGGGAAAAGGTTTTGCTTCATCACCTCTTGCAAAAATAAGTCAGGATCAACAAAGACCGTTTCATCTGTCTGGCTCTACTGAAGAGAGTTGACAACTGTACACGTGCATCCAGCCACCAAGACTACCTTACCTACTCTATGTGTCATTACCTGCTCTAACTGGCTAACCATTTACGTCAGTGTGGAATGCATTTGCTCCTGCTATTTTCAGAGGGCAACGAAATAAGGTGGAAAAGCGCCTTGAAAAATAACATTCAGATTTACTCAGTGAAATAAATCCTGTCCCTGAGTGTGGAATGGTAGAAATGATGCTGTAAGATCACCTGGTCTGCCTCCTGGTCTGAATGATCACCCCCCTCACTGAGATAGCGGCCGGGAGATCTCTGCACAATGACAGCACGATCAGACAAAGGAGACAGGTTAAGACTGATGCTCTGACCTAAATTACCAAAGTGCTGCAATCTATGATTACTGTATCCCAGTTTCACTATGACCAGGCATTCGCCATCAGCCATTGTGAGAGAAAGGAACAGCCACACAAGGGTTTTGAATGTCCTTTGTGGTACAGTAAACCCTTTGTGTGAGTCATGCATCAACATTGTGGGTATTTGTGAAAATAAGGATGTTTCCTACTTGAAATTCCATGCAGCGGACACCATGCAATTCCCAGAATACACCTTAGGATGAACTGGGACACATTTCATAATGGAATAATCCTGAAGCTCTATCCAGTAAACTGATTAAAGACATATTGTGAAATGAAAATGGTAAAACAATTTTGATGATTTGAAAGAATTCCACCTTGCTTGCATTGTGTTAAATGGACTAAAGCTAAGCAGCAATTTCGCTGAGAAAGCCTTAACAATAAAAGCCAGTTGCACGCTTGCCTTGTAATGGACCATTAAATGGTCCCATGAGTTTTCTGGAAGCATGATAGAGTCCCATGGCGTGTGCTGGCAAAAATACCGCCACACAAAGACCAAATCTCACTCTTTATGACAGGAGCCGATTCAAGTCCAAAATGGAAGGAATGCATAGCCACCTTTTTGTTGTTCCAGCTAACAGCATCTTCCTGTGCCTCTTTAGTGTGCGGCCATGTGAGCAATTTCCACTTAACCCTAAAAACAATCTTTTTCATTTCAGACCCTCAAAGAAACAGAGTCTCCAACTGTTTCAAAAATGTTTTTCTTGTATGTTATTCACGAGTTTAATACTGATGCATTCCTTAATATAAATGTAATCTTCATTTGCTAATGGTGATGCATGCATTCCTATAATCCTAATCCTAACTGAGGGAGTCATTTTGACTGCTATAATATAATACCACAAGATTGCTTTTGAAGGCAAGAGTCTATATTACATATAACTGTGTAATGGCTATCATAGGACAGTACCATTGCAGCTTCAATGTTAGCCTAGAGATAAACCTTGCTTGCAACCATGCTTTAAACCAGATCCATTCCATGAAAGCCTTCAGTACTAACTTAACAAGCAACATAAAATGTTATTTGAATTAAATAATTGTCAGATCATCTGTATAAATAAACATTTCCTCTTCACTAAAGGGCCTGGATAATAAAATAAAGTCAAGTTTTCACTATATTCTAGGTTTTACAATGATTTTTAGTCTAATGTTGCACCTTTGCACTGTTATTACAACAAACTAATTTCAAATGTACATTATCACCCCAAGAAAAATGTATTGCCGCAATATATCATTTATTTTATTTAACTTGTATTTAATTTCTTTTTGGTGATAAATTGTGAATCTAGTGATAACTTGTGATTTCTCTAAACGCATAGCAACATTTCTGCATCGTGAAACCCAAGCAGCTGAATTTCAAGCCCGATTGAGATATTTGCCGTACAATGGACATACAACCAAATCACTATCGGCTTAGTCACTTGTAGTATGGAATATAAGCTGAATACAAGTTTGGAACAAATGCAGAAATCAGCCTTGTGCTTTGTGATTGGTAGGAGCATTTTTCAGTGTCTCACAATGAATAATTGACCTCAGGCATTCCTCTGACCATGCACCGACGCACTTACCTTGAATTTCTCGTATCGGTCGCTGAGGGCTGCTACTTGGTGGTCCCGGTGACGACCAACCAGTTTACACAAGGCACAGATCAACTGTTCATCTGTCAGACAGTACATGTTGACCTTCTCGTCCTCGTGCTCCAGGCACATAAGCCCTCTCAGGTGGGAGTCCGGCAAGGGCTCAATTAAACGATGGCCCGTGAAAGGCTTCTTGTTGGGATGAGTGGCCTTAAGGCACTCGTCGCAGTAGGACACTTCACAGGTGACGCAGGTCTTCACGGCATCCTGCGGAGGGTCCTGCTCGCAGAACTGGCACTGTACCCTGTCACTGGGAGACGTCATGGCCTTGCTGTCCGGGGCGGCCCGCTCGCGGCGAGTCTCGTTAGGAGAGTTAGGTCCACTCAGGGAAGCCTTCTGGTAGCGGTCGATGATGTTCTGCAGCGTAACGTTGCGTTTGAGTCCCTCTAGGCCCCTCTGGTTGAGGGTGATGACATAGCGACAAGTTGGGCACTGGAAGGCGCTGATAGACTGGATTGGCTCGCTGGGGGTGCAGTGGGAAACCAGGATACGATGAGCACAGTTAAAACACAGGCTGTGAGCGCAGGGCAAGAGCAGCGGGTCCTCAAAGAGCTCCAGACAGATTGGGCAGGTCAACTCCGACTCCAGTGTTTCCATCTTCAGGCAAAACAAAGCGGTGTTGTCAGCGAAATCCAGGGAAGCTGATCAGCTATCTGCAAAGATGACATTGAAATGGATTAGAAAGGGGGGGGCGGTTATGAAAAGGGTTCAACTGTGGGGGGTTGTCAGCTTTCCCTGAATAGAAATTAATGAGCGGCCCTGCAACATGTCCAGTCTCGGAGGAACTGACGCTTAGTTCTCTTGAGTTGAGAGTGAATAAAACAGACATAATTTATATTTGGTCTTTATTTTCAGGTGTTTTTTGATAATAAAGATCAAACTGGTCGTCTCTCGTTTGGAGGTTTTCATAAATTGTAGGATTTCCAAAGGGAAAACCAAAATTCACCGCGGACCAAAAGTTAGGGAAAATGGACCGAGTTCCATTTTCATTGCAAACTGAAAATATTCATATTTATAAATATAATAGAAATACTTGTAAGAGATGATTTATTATGGAAATGAAGCAAATATATGGCAGAAAACAGAAAGCAGGAAATAAAATACACAAACAAACAAACGACACAAGAATACGCTCCTTCACGTTTCTCAGAATCCCGTTCTGGTGACGCAGCTCACAAAATGCAGCAGTGACTCGTTGCAGCGGGCGTAAGAATAGTCTCGCCTGTCTCCATGTGTTTCTCTCTGCGGTGCAGTGCAAAGGCCAGCAGGCCAGTGAGGACTGACAGCTCAGTCAAGCAGAAGTCCATTGCCCTGCCTACTCATGGCTGAGGCTCCACACTATCACAGACACTGAGCCTTTGTTCTGGGCCAGTCAGACACCCCAGCTGCGAGTGGACGCGCTGTGCCCACAGCGTCTCCCTATGTGAACTCTCTACCTCCACTCATTATGTGTGAAGAAGGCAAAAGCTCATTATCAGGCCAGTCGGGCACAAGTAGCCTTTTGAAGTTCTGAGCATACAGCAATTACCTCTGGGCTACAGACCTGGGTTTGTTCCTTCCATTCTGTTCAAATCCGCAGAGGCGTTCGCGTATCCCACTGTACTGCCCAAGACAAGAGACAATAGTTGCACTTGTCTCCTGTGTCGGTGATGCATCTGTGGGCGGCTTTGTTTCCACACTATTGTGTTCTTAACAGACAAAGCGCCAAATGCAGGTGTCTAACAAGCTATTAACAGGGATCGAAGCATTCCCTCTTCTGCTCTGCGAAGTTCTAAACGAAACATGTTGGATAACAAAGACGTGGCACTGATTTTATGGTTTTGTAGTTTTGTTTTCTTCAAGTCATTGTTTGCATAGTTTCAGGTTTTGTAGTTTTATCCAGTTGAGTTTAATGGGTAGTTGTCTAAGCATCTACTTAGAAATCTGATCCATATTATTCTAAAATAATATATATGTATACTGTAATCTGTACTGGAGAATAATACCATGCAAGCATTCATTTAAAAGTTTAAAATCAAACTCATTTCTACAGAGTAACAAAACTGTGGCACGCTGAAGTGGAGTGCTTTCCAAATTTCCACCTGAAACTATTCAAGTATTTGTCCAACTTTGTATCTATACTTTTCAAGTTTTTGTTTAGTTTTGAACAACAAACACATATCACTATTTCTGCCCATTTAGCAATAGACTACTATATAGCAGTCAGTGTCCTAGCACAGGTCCTGTCACGTGAAAAACAGGCCAGGTAAATCACTCTCATTCAGGCATGAAGAGTGTCAAAGTTCATAAACAATAAAGAGTTCTCCATGAAGAGCACAATGCAAAGGTACAAAGGAAACTAATCCCGAACGCTGATGTCATCATCTACAATTAAAAAGCCCTGGAGTTACAAAAAGCTTAAACACTGCACACGGCTTTACAGTCGCAGCACCTTACAGTACGTACTCCTGAAAGCTGTCCCATTCATACATAGTTTACTTTACCCACCGATGGATTTCGCCCCACTTTGCACTGCCGAGACATTTCGCTTGAGGTAAGACTTCTGACCCGAATCATGAAAGCATATTTATGACAACAACCACAACAGCTGTAAACAGCAGCATGCTGCGCAGACAGAGGATCCAGTTGGTACAAGTCTCCATAAACCAATAATCCTGCAGCAGAGCTGTCATTAACCAAGAGATTGAGCAAGAGGCAGCAAGCACAACAGGAAAAGCTGCCCGACAATTCCAGGAAAGCCAGCTCCACCTACAGTTGGAGAGCTGGCCAGTCCTGGAAGTAGAGGAGAAAACACAGAGAGAGAGAGAGGGGGGAGAGAGAGAGAGAGAGAGAGCGAGGGCCCGGATATAAGCAGAGTTCTGCAGAGCCCCGGCCCATGCCCTCCCAGGCAGGTTAGTATCCTCCCGGCCCTGCCCATTCAGATATTCAAAGCGTGGGGATCAGTTTCCAGTTTCCCTCTGTGACCATCCCCTCCGCCTCTGTAGCAACACAATGCTGCCCTGTGCGGTGGAACTTTTCTTGGCTATGCCACCAGGGATTAAAAAAGAGAAAAGCCGAACACACAAATGCACACACAGCTGAGAGGAGACGGAGCCCGGCTGGCAGCCTCGGAGGTGCGACCGTTCAGTTCGAACACATCAGAGCAGCTCTGCACTGTAATGTAAAGCCACTTCAGGTTTAGTCTTTTCCCATCACGCTCCTGAAAGCTAAAAAAAAAACGAGAACAGAAAGCATCCCGATTTTCCAAACAGAGTACAACTGAGGATAAACACTACTTAACATCATCTGCCATATCCAAGTCTCTCCCAGTTTTCCCTCGTGTGGGAAGCACTGAGGTGCCATCTGCTTGCCATGTGCCTCTGCTAACAGCCACACCCCCGCTGTGCTCCATTTGATTTCTCCTGTCATTCAAAGGAGCCCTCAGAATGAATATCCTCTCCGACAGACAAATGCATACTGTAGACATTAAAGACGTGCCCAAGTTCAGACAAAGCGGCGGGTGTGAGCTACATTGCTTGGTAGATGAGCATGGGAATGTGAATGGCATTCACCAGGCTGCTTCTAAAGCCTCCAGCTGGGAAGGAATGCCCTCCTTAGTGTCAGGGAAACAGCGAGGGCTCATCAGCATGAGTACACTTTTGAGGAGAACCAGAAAAGGGAACTTAATGAAAGAACGTGAGGACCTCGGTTTATTCCAGCCATGCCTATACTCTTCTTCTTCTCTGTTTTTTTTTTTTTACCTTAGAACATAAAGTACAGTAGTTTGCAAAAGTCTAAGTTAGTTTTTGTGCTACGATTTGATTTGTAATGATAATAATTTGATTCGGAACAATAAAAAATAAAAAATACATGTCATATAGTGGTTGTAGTTGTATTATTTTTGATGACGGCAATTTTCTGTCTGCCAACACTACATGTATACGTAAAAAAAAAAAAAACAGGTTTGGACCGACATCCGTTAGCCAAGGCTGGAAGAGTTCAGTGTCTGCAGTTAGTAATCGTCATTTATGGTCAAAGACAGCTGTGTATGCTCCCCTCCTCAGTACATCGGTACTGTATATAATTTTTTGCAGTGTGGCTTACACTTGATTGCTGTACTGCAGAACCATAAACAAAGGTGTGTTATGGTGAACACTGACAGATAGGAAAGGTGTTAAAACTTGCCTTAAGCCATAGGCACTTAACTGGGCGGGGCTTCGTGAAACCATGAAGTTAGATCCCCATTTAAACGTTTCGATTTTACTTGACTAGCAAGTAATTAGTCATTTAGAGATTAAACTTTACATTGTTAAAGATAGGAAGACAATTTCCTGTTCAAACACTTTTTAATCCATTTGGTCGCAGTCTTTTATCGCCCCTTAATGATGGCCGTGATCCATGTATTCATCAATTGAAAGCGGGTGTTTGCTCTTATTCTTCTTCCCTGGGGCAGACACCTAACACGTTTATCTGTAATCCTGTCTTCGCAGCGTAGCTGTGACCAATGTGTGGCCTGTTGCTGCTCCCTAAAGCAGCCACCTCAATGCAGCGGCCCGCTCAGGCCAAATGTGATTTACAGCTGTGGCAGCACAAGCCAGATGATTAGACAGGCTCTAATCTGCTGTGATTATCAGCCGGAGCCTGGTCCTGACCCACATTCACTCAGATGGGAATTTGCGATTTCATTTGTAGTCGACAAAATGTAAACTGTTATCGAGGACAAGCGGATCACAATACTGAGCATTGTCTTAACTTTGAGTTTAGAGCTCATCTGCCAAGTAGGATTACATGGGAAAGTATGCCTGTGCCTTTACTTGGCATATTCACATGACAGTCAGTGTTTCCATAACACTTGAATGAACTTGGTATGAGACTACAAATCAACTATCAATCCAGAAGCTTGCATTTCCTTCCTGAGTGAGCAGGGCGTTTCATAACGAAGATCCAGATGAAGGCAGGCAAGTTGAGAAACATTCTAATAATCTGCAATGTACGCAATGAGCTCCTTCAAAGTGATTAAAGATTAGAAACCGGAGACTTGAGGCCAGTTTGGTGCACTGATACAACTTGTTATAATTACGACAGCCAAACTAATTCTTTTTTTCTTCGGGGGCTTGCTGGCAGGGCCCATCTGTGCTGCACAGGTCATCCTGGTCAGTAATCAGAACCACCGTACTCCCATTTCCTCTCTGCGGCTTGGCAGGTGGCATCAGCAGGAAAATACTGTATTCTTTCCATAACCACATGAACTTTTACGGCCGTGACTTTCCTAGCACGGGGCTGTGTACCTCAGATGTCACGACTGAAGACATGGCCTCAATCAGTGAGCTCAAAACTGCATTAAGAAGAATTTTAAACCTTTTAAATTCTTGATTCAAGGTAACTGGTGCACGCATTCCTTAAATTAATAGTGTGCAGAGTTCATATTCAAACAGCGTGATTTATCTCTGTACATGCCAATAGTACACGTCACAAAAAGTGAGGTTTTTTTAATGCAGTGCAAAACAGTCAAAGAGCGACATCTTGTGGCTGACATAACATACATGCCATCATCATAGGTCCTCTAGTGAAAATGTTGAAATATTTTGATGATGATATGTATGAAGATAAAAATAATATACTTCACATACTTAAAAAATACTAGCTCATGGGGAGCCTCTGCTGCCCTAGAGCATCAACATTTGTTTTTAACTACATCCTCATTACATTATCAATAGTCTCCAAACTATCTTGAATATTGCATTTTATATTTTTTTTATTTTATTTTATTTTATTTTTATTTTTATTTTTATTTTTATTTTTATTTTTATTTTTATTTTTATTTTTATTTTTATTTTTATATGTTTTTATATTTATATTGTTATATTGTTTATACTGTTAACTGTCTAATTGGACTTTGATACTAAACTATTCCATTGCTTCCTCCTGAACTATTTCCCTATCTAACTATCTCAATTGATTCGACCACAACCGTTGGTGATGGCTCTTTTTAAAACTTCCACATGTGTTTCCATGGTGACAGCTTGATGTCTGTTTACCAGACTGGTGATCAAAGGAACCCTGGTCTGGTGGGAAGATGTCTAACATTCCTCCTCAGTGGGGAAAAGTCAAGTTACTCATTAATCGGGGAAGTCCCAGACCCAACTGTGATGTCTCAGTTTTACACTTAATAAAATACTTCAGTATATGTTCCAATGTAGGAATCCTGTGTCAAATTGTGAGCAGATGTGTTGCCAGAGCACTGGGAGATGCAGCAGGAGAGAAAACTCTTTACTGTGTCATGTTATCTTATCTTATAGGGGTGGATGGTATTTTGTGGGTCATGGGGTTATCAGATTATGGAAAGAAAGGCTGCTTTTATGTCCCCCCGGTGCAGGAATTGATCTCACAGTTTGAGCAACGGTTACAAAAATAATGGCCGCACCAAAAAAAGATGACAGGAGAAGAATAGCCTGTTTGTACCTATCCCTGCTGCTGACATCCTGTATTGCCAAGACAGAGATTTACCATTTATTTACCAAAATGCTGACATTTCAATTAGCGTTGACATTTCATCTGCAAATTCCACGCCTGACGAGGGACGCTCCATTTACTCCTGACTGCTCTTCCAAATGTTTACATTACAATCCTTGGGATGGAGCCTGTGTAGAGTTTTACACAGACAACACAGTGAATACCCTGAAAAGCTGCTTTTACACCTAAAAACTGCTCCTGCTCCTCTCTCAACACTATCTATCCAACTTAGCCATGATGGACTCCTGCAAAACAACCTCAGCTCCTGAACCAGTCCTGCCTGGAGGCTTAGCAACATGTAATACAAAACGCTCATTGCATGCACATTGACCCACATTAAAGAATCATCTTCTGTCTTACCTGCCACATGATTACATCCATAAACAGGCAGGAGCAGAAAGAGTAGTCTTTAAAAGTTAGTCAAGTGTTGCTACTAGCTGATCCACTGCATTGGTCTGGACTTTGAGCAGAGTGACTCTTCCTGTGTTTCTCTCCAGTGTTACTCTCTTATGTGAGTTTCTAACCCTCTGACCCTGTTCTGTCAGCCTATTGGAAATCAGCGGGAGGGTTGAAACTGTCCACCCTTTCTCTCCGTTCACTGAGAAGTATACCTAGCCCATCTAGTCACAGTGGGCTGCAAATTGTTGCATTAGCCAATCATGTGGAGGGGGCAGGACTTCTGCTGGGTAGGTCTATCAGTCAAGGGACTACCCCAGCATGGAGCATTGCCATAATTCTCCACAAAGCCTTTTTGTCATCCTGAAATAAACATCCTCCAGTGGCACGCCTCCACAAGAATGAATGTTAAATGCATCAATCACAAATTCCTTTAAGGTTTTTTACCAAATAGGTGTAATTATCATCTTTACAGCTGCAGAAGATAATAACTCCATTCAGGCAAAATATCCGCTGCCATTCTATCGCCAACAAACTGGATTATTGCAGTTGGATGTATGTCCCATGCCCAAGGCACAACTCAATACAGCCAAATGAAATAGTGCATATACACACACAGCAATCAATGATGTCATCGTGTGATCTCCCGTTCGAGGCAGCGGCCAAGTGCAAATGTTAGCATGAATGAACAAGCTACATCAACAGACAAATTCATTAGCTAACGCAGAACCCGTGCTATTCCAGATAACAGTTTTCTCCGGGCTGAAGACGCGTTCGCTAGCACTGGTGTTGGGGAGCTTTAACTTTCACCCAAATCCACAGCAACCTTGTTTCTCAGTGATCACACCCTTTTGTTTTTCCATGTGAATGTTTTCATTCACATGGAAACATGCAGGAATTTATTGTGGTTGAAGCAGTTGACTTCGATAGTGTTGAAAGTTGTCTCAGATTGTTGGCATGGGTTCACCGCTCTGTGGCCGTGTGGAAGAATGTTGCCTACACAAACATTTGCTGCCTGACAAGTTTGGCAGCAGCACAGTGATGCTGATCACATACGTTTTGATCAATCCCGAACTCTGGATTTGAGTCCGCAGTCATATGCCATTACCTGAGACGACCTTGGTCAGTGACATTGCGCTTATGATATTGGTATCACACTGTAAAGCTAATGTTTATCCTATGTGGTAAAACCACAGCACAATATCCTGGCACCAGGACTCCACTATGGCATGGATTGATTTGGCTTTGTTGTAAGGCAGAGCTCCTGCCAGAGCTCCTTGTGTTTCACTCCAGCCTGGGAGAGCAATGAAAATAACTTTCCTGAGGTATGTTGATGATGATAATGGGTTGAAATATATCATGTACAATAACCTCAACACATGAAGTTTGTATTCGCAGCAGAGTTATTGCAATGGTTATTCCGCAGTACGTACAGTCTGAAAACACATGTAAAGAAGCCTCAGAAGTCATGCAGTTCCACCGCAAGAGAAAATTCATGGAAGCGTTTGTCATTGGCGATGACAGTCATATTGTCAGCTCAGTTTTACGATCTATTTCAGCGTTTTAGAAGGACACAGACAGACGAGGCTCCTGATATTGTGAGCTCCATTTTAAAATCTCCAAAAAGGGGTCAGCACTGCTTCCAGATCAAACAAAGGAATCCTTCTAAATCAGCAATGGTTATGTATTAACCATTTATTGGCCTTCAACTTCACCGCTAATATTTGGTTAAATAAACTGTTCATTGTTGTAATCTTCACCTCCCTGTATATTGGAATAATTTGCAAAATCTTATAAAAATATAGACAAATAGCATGCAGAGTAATGCAAATGTCAATTAACACAGATGTTTATTTTAGCAGACCTAAAGTTTCTCAATGCCTAATAATAATAATATTAATTCTAAATGTATCATTTTTTTAGCAAACAAGGCCTTTGTAAATTTAGACTAAAACAAAGAGATTTCAAATCAGAGCCATGGGATCATCCCTTACCACGCCGGTCCGTAAGTTAGTCTGGGTGACAGCTGAGCACAGAATTAACGCCTAGGAAGAGTCTGCAGAAAACACCAGCTTGCCTCAGAAGCCTCTCTTTAGCTCTCCCACTTTCTGCCTGGGCTCTGCGGCTTCCTCTGTCTCACCACTATCTCTGAAATTCTCCTCACACAGCCACTTCTTCTTCTTCTAATCCCTCTCTAAAGGAAGCTGAGTCTCAGCTCCAAATGGCTCGAGCAGGCACCGACTTCTCAGGCTTTTCCTCTTTGTGTCATTTGCTTGGCTGGGATCATTAACTTAGTCCCATGAGAACATGGGAGGTAAATAACCCCCCTTCGTCCTGTGGGAGGCTGTCAATCAGATCTGATGATGAGGTGGCGAGGAGGTGCTTTTAGCTGCCAAGGAGACGCCCCTGATTGGTCATTAGGGAACAGAGGTGCCGTGCATGACGAATGGGAGCGCTGGGATGGATGGGCCTGTGGAGATGCTCAGCTGAGATTACTTGCACACTGATAATAGACTTTCGCTGATTTGCATGACATTCAAAAGAAAATAAATCCGTGAAAATGGTTTTCAAAGTCGACGCGGCAGATAAATATGCATTTAAGGCGGTTAACGTGTTTTATATTGTACATGAGACAAAACAGGTAAATGTTTAGCGTCAGCTCGGATGATCATAATGTCTTTACATGTGTAGTTCTGCTTCAATGGCTGGTCGGTACAGTTTAGACACCCGGTGGGGGGGGACAGGGAGGAGAGTATAAAGCTTCCGTTGCCATGGTGGTGTGCAAGAGCATTGGTGCATCTTGGCACATGAGCCGAATGCCACTCTAATCTTTTCACGGCCAATCCTTCAGCTCTCTCTTCACAGCCTGCTTGTTTCTCAGTCAGGCCTACTGCTGTCTGTCACTCCGATTCCTCCCAATATTCCCTGTGCCCATCTCAAGGCGAGCGCTTTTTTTTTTTAAAGGCAAAGCAATTTGTAAACAAAAGACGCTGTGAACAAGACGACAATACCTGAGAAGGGCCTGAGAAGGGTCATTCTGCTCCCAGTGACCCTGACTAAACTCTTGGGCTGTCAGTGGGGGAGACAGACAGACAAATTGAGCGTGGTTCCAGTGCCTGTCTCATTCTGCACACATTGCCGTGGAACACCTACGTGGATCTATACACAGCACAGCATGCATGCACCAGCACACACACACAAGCAGCAGTACTAGAATATTCTCGTTTCAAGTATCCCCCCACCAGCGCCTCACTATATTACTGTAATTTACAACATTATGGGATTCTTAAAGGCAGTGTAGCATTGGATGTGTTCCCATATTGCTACTGCACTAGGCCATATACAGTATTATTAACAATTTCCATGAATGGTCTCTCACTTGAACGAATGGTTTGCGAGGGGATGGAGTTCTGTCATACCAGGATTCATTTCCATTCAGTGAAATCCCATATATACAGTATATATGTTTTCAGATGCAGTCTTGATATATTCCAGTGGTCACAAGGTCATTTTAACATGAAAACGGTCCGCTACGCCAAGGTCAAATCCACAGCCACACCCCTTTCTGCAATAAACATTAAGTGGAAACTGTCTTTTTCTGTTTGAAGCACTCCAAAGGAGCGTGTCTGGGCTGTGGTTTTAGTAACTGTTTCCACCTCACCCACTGGAAACCCAAACCTGCTCCATGATCCAGGCTAACACAGAAAGCTGGTGCTGCTTTCCGAGAGAAAAAACACAAAAAAAAACAACGAATGATTTTGGTGCATACCTGTTTCTCAGAAGCAATTCCATAAATCTATCAAATCACAACAAATGTGATGGATGGATCGAAGTATCTGACATCTACTATGTCATACTGTATCAACAAACAAAGCATAAATTGACTGCAGCATTAAAGCCAACTTAGTTGATAAAGTAGGACTGAAAGCTGCAATTCAATCCAATCCAAAGGTTGGAAAGCAATACTTTTGTATTTTTGTATTGGATTTTTTCATTGTCTGATTCTTCTTTTCAATAAGTGGCAATCAAAAAGTTGTTGATGTTCTCAATGTAATCCTGGTAAAACGACTTCCAGAAAGTATGTTGTATTATACTGTACATATATCCCCTTATCAATCACCAACAGCACACAGTATACTGTCAGGATGATTACTGTTCATCCCTAC
>CABFOQ010022627.1:37356-47650 GCA_900660455.1 Gephyroberyx darwinii
CTGCCCCCTCTTTACCCATAAGACAAAGGGGTAGCAAATGGGGAGACAAAGGGGGCAGCAGGAACCTTGGGGACCACATTGTGATGAGTCTCTGACTACATAACCAGGCTGGGAACAGATGGGGTCAGTCTCCAGGGCTCTGCTGCTTCGGTGCCTTCAATACACAACACCATACATCCTCACAATAGTTGTTGTACACCCAGCTGCTCAGAAAACGGCGCTCATGAGATCATGCACCACATACACAGTACTGTGCAAAAGGCACCCTAGACTATTTTTAATATAAATTTGGTCTTAGATGTTTATTTTTTTGTTTTCTGCTCTTTATAGTAGATTTTTTTTTATATTTAACTTTTCATTTCATTATTTTTGAAAGCATCTTCTCTTTACACATTTTTTTTTTACATTACTTTACAAGGCAATTCAAAGAGAATAGATGTGGGAGGAAGTGTGGCAGCTCTATCTTGTTATGTTTGTGTCTTCAGAGGCTAATCAAAGTAAGAGCCTCGGTTTGCATGTCTCTCGCTGTGTTGCGTGTTCTTTATATTCAGCCACGCAGGATCCAGAGTGACAAGAGCGTCTTGCTGAGTGCAAATGCTGCTCCAAACAATGCAAACACTGTTTTTCCATTCATTCAACTGGGATGGTCCAAAAAAAAAGCCGCTCTTCAGTTTGGCAATGCACAAGCACGTGCACAGCCTCGCCGTGGCAAAGCTTCAAGATTTTAATGACTATGCCGCCCTATCAGTATGGTAATCTTCCCCACGGCAAACACACGGAGCAACCTGCAACCAACCGAAACATCAACCAAATAAATGATGGACCACATTAGTCAATTAATAGCTGCTTCATCTTTCAACAGTATTAGCAATTATTACCACTGGTTTCCTCACTAGAAGCTTACAAACGTACAGAATACGTGCACATTCACCCACATTCATTAGCCCGCTTCATGATAAGCTGGCATAACATATAGGACTGTTGCAGGCACCGACCTGGAAATGATTCGTTCCCTCTGAGCATGCTGCACTTTTACTGGTTCTGTGGTCTTGTCTCTGCCAGCAAAACAGCATCGTTTGCCAGACCAACTCTCCTCTCTCACTAGCTCTAGCAAGCACACAACAAACCCCCGATCTCAGCTAGTATACTTGACTTCATCAGAAAAGACTGAAGGGTGCTGTCTTACACTCACATTCATAGAAACGTTGAGGTGGAGATAGTTAAGGAAAGGGGCGAAGCTTTAAGGAAGACACTTTAACAATCTTTGAACGTGATGTAAGTGTGTTAGTTTTTAAAACAACAACCGTTAATTGAAAGAGAGTGTGGAGAGGAGTGAGCGGGGCCGCTCCTTTTTTTTGCTCTGAATCATGGAAGGTTTATTGTCTTCTTTCAGAGGCAGCTGTTGGAATGATTCATGCAAAACTATGTATGACTAAAAGCCCAAAAACCGACAACCAAAATGTGAAGCCTGCAAATAGAAAAACAAAAAACAATAAAGCAACACAATAAAGCAAAGTCAAACATCCATAAATCATCCAGCAAGACAAACAGTTACACTTTGCGGTGGGAGGCGACACAGTGAGACACTGCATTGTCTGACATTTTCTCATTTAAACAAGTTAGAAAGAGCGAAGTGAGTTTCGGGAAAGTAAGGTCATGTGTTATGTTTAGTCCCCACCACAGCCCATAGCCTGAAAGTCTTGGCTTTTTTTTTTTTTTTTTTCCTGAAAAAATGTATCCTTCTTTTGAAAGGCTGTGGTGAGAGCCTGCCACATTCTTTGCTGCTTGGAGAAGCCTGTAATTGCTTCCAGCTTCTGAGGGATCCACTAGGTCACATAGAATACTAGTTTTTACATCCACATCAAGACGCTCCCCTCCACGAAGCTGGACTTTCCCAATCAAATAGCGCTAATAAAGTCACTGCCCGCTATAGCCCTTCTGCTAACTCCACCCAAGTGCAAGTAGCGGCCGTATTTCACTATAACGTGCAACACAGAGGTCGGCCATCCCATCGCCGCACGGCTGTACACCTACACCGTTCCGCCCTCCCTCTGTCAGAGAAACCGAGACACGGCGTGAACCGAGGCTTGCTGTGGGGCGTCTGAACATCTGTTGTGGTGCGCTGTGCTCCTGCGTCCAGGGAGACTGTCAGCGCCCAAGGCGGGAGGCCAGCTGTTAGGATCTTGGTCGGCTGCATCCAAGTCGAAGCACCTTCCCAAAACACTGTCTGCTCAGGAGAAGTCCCCCTACTTCTGGCAGGACTGTTACTGATAAGTAATAGTGTATAAAACATATAGGTTAGAGCAGGCCTGTCTCTGCCCTGCTATCGACAGTCAAGGTGATCAGTTTTCTGCAGTAAGATTCATTGCTCTGGCTCAGCGTAGCCCTGCACAATTTCCTCACTTTCACTTCATCTCCACGTCAACTAAACATTCCTCCGAGGCAGTGCGGGACACATTCCTCAAGCTTGGCCCCTGCTAGAGTTTGAAATGGAATATACAGTTGCCTTAGCACCAGGATGTTGTTTTGAAGGAACTGATACAGTCAGCAGAGGTATCTCAAAATAATAGCACACGATGTGGTGAGTGATTCTCTCTCACACACACACACACACCAGTTCTTTCCTCAGATCCCAGCAGTGAGATTCGCCCGGCTCACACTCCTGCCCTGTCACAACAACCAGGCCCAGAGGACTCACAGCTGCCTGTGGCACCGCTGACCTTGGATGGAGCCTGACGTTGTTTATCATTAGGGAGAGAGCGTAGCAGAAACAGAGCGAGAGGTGAGAGAGTGAGGCGAACCCAGGATTCGCACTCTTTTAACGCGAACAGACAATCAGCAGACGTCAGCAGACACCCACAGCTCTCGGGAGAATAATAACACGTTCAAATAAAATGCCTTCCCCGGCCGGTTTATGATATGGAAAAGGGAATGTTGAATGAATGGAATTCAATACCAGAGGCACAAAAGATTTATACGGGGAGAAAATAATTTTGTTTCAGTCTCTCAAGACTGAAGCGGGGAAGGTGATCAGAGCAAGAGCGCAACCAGATGCCTGCTGAGCATGAGGGAAAGTACTGCAAACCAAAATGAATTCACCAGAGTTCCCTATCCACAGTTATTTGGCAACATTACCAGTTCTGTCCTTTCTTAGAATAACACAGCATCGCTTCAGTTCCCACCAAAACAAAAGTTAAGAGGAAAGCAATGGAGCTTATTGAAAAGCATAAGCTTCTTATAAAAATACACAAAAAGGAAAACCTCTGTCATTTAAAGTCTTAAAACAAATCGTTCCCTACTGCACAAAAAAAGGTTGAGTGTTTGCCAATTCAATCATTCACCAAGCCAACCAAACCTGTTGTTCCTTTATGGCAGTTGGCATCTTGAACTGTACTGCACTGGTCCTGTCAGCAGATATGATGCTTCTGCAAACAAGAACCAACTTGCTTTTTTTTAGAGGACAGCATATCCTGCTCCTCTTCTGATTTAACTCTCCCCACTGAGAAACACATGCACACAAACTTGTACATGCATGTGTGCGTGCATGTTTGTATTGCAACACACGGTTATGAACAGAGAAAAATCGAGACTTAGGTCTGCAAAAGGCCCTGATTTTCTGCAGAGGGTTTATCCGTGTAATCCGCACTTGATCTGGTTCAACACAAAAGTTCTGGTACCCTGTCACCACCGTATGAAGACACTCTGAGAGGGATGATTAGCACGAGATTTAAGATCTAGTGCTGATGAAACTCGGCGCCTGTTTCCTTTGTCAGATGTGTTCGTATCTTACCTGCTTCCCCATGGCTGCAGTGGCGAGCGTCTCTCCCTGGTGAATAGGAGGCTAATGCAGAAACGTGATTGTCAGGCAGTTTTGATAGTTCCCCTGGGGAAAAAAAACACAGCGGAGACAGGAGGTTGAAGGTGTTCTGTCTGCCTGTACACTCCCCTTCGTCGGGGTGTGTACGCCGCACATACCTCATTGACACACACTCTGCCTCTCATCTGCCCTACAGGTTCACACAGGAGCGTGGAAAGCTTGGAAGAATACTTAATCTCGGGGGAGCTGGCATTGAAAAAAACGTCGGCTTACATTATCAACACACATAACTATGAAAAATCAGCCTTTAATGGTGGAACGTCATTTTTCACTGGCGCTGCTGCGGAGCCACTTTCCAATTTGTCTAGTACAACACTCAAACATAATAGACAGGTACAGAGAAAATGTGTGTGAGGCTGGATCTTGGATAGTGAAAGTCAGCATCTGATAATGAGGATGAATGCTTTCTCTTCCTGACAGTTTTTTTCCACTTGGCCCAGGGCAGCTCCATTGGGTTTCCAAAGCAGAGACCAAGCAGAGAAAAATAACACTCGGGCTCGAGCTTAAGGATCCTCAGCAGCCAGCGGGCAGGAAAGCAGCGAAATGCATTGCTATTAAAAAAAAAAAAAAAAAAAGCATGATTGAATTTTCTCCACCCTAATGAGAGTTCGCCCTGTGAGAGATAGATGAGAGAGTCTGAAAACACAATCCCGTCCCTGCAACGATGAGATCATATTGGAGGGGCTGGGGATGGGTGTATGCTGTCCTGCAAGTGGAGCGAAGTCGAGGTTACCGTGCATTTCTGCCAGACCTAACCTAACCTCACGGAGTTTCCCCTCGGCTGTAACTCCTCTAATAAAATACAACGACTGCTTATTATCTAGGTGGATCTTCTGCTCAGTTATTAACTTGCTTGCACTTTCTTTGATGCGCGAAGCACGAGATTATATGTTTGCAGGGTGATTTAGTCCTGTGTGTCTCCTGCAGTTGTCTGAGCACCATTCATTTTCTCCTCCAATCAATGTAAAGCTTCAACGGGGGGGGGGGATCACATGGAATGCTAACTAACTTAGCCTACAGCGTTGTCTCCAGTGAGGGCCGCCAGCTACCCTCCAAGAATATTAATTGAGCCGTTTCAATATGCTCAAGTAATGATGGCTTTTATTCTGATGCAAAAAAAAAAATAGAATTGAAACACAGCTGCACAGGCAATGCTGTCTACCCTTTCACTACTATGTCCCAAATGTACTATTCTATCATTTCACTCGATGGTAGTGTGTGGTCTTAGCTGCACAATGGACAGGCCTTTTCCAACACAACAGAAAATACATATTTCATAGACATCTTCAAACCTCTACTAAATGTGTATAAAACTGTGGTTGGCTTGATGACGATGTCTCAACCAGGCTGTCTGTTAGACATAAACAAATCAAAAAAAAAAAAAAATCAAAAGCCAGAGAATAAAAAAACATTTGAATTACACTCAGTTTTGAGAAACAGCATGTAGTCCTAACTGTCCCTTTTAAACACGTTTGTTAAAAAGCAGCTCAGCAGGAAAACATCTGGATGCTGCGCAATATCTGATGCTGGTGGGAGGAGGGTCACACAAAACTCTGATTGTTTCTGGAGCTGGAAGGTTGAGCAAAAACTGCTCATGTCCTGAAGTATGCTGCTAACACAGTTTTCGTAAACAACTAATCATTCAGTGCCCAGCCTCGGCTGCCAGAGCATGGACATATTGAGGTTGACCCAAATTGATCTCCTGTCCCACCCTCTCCGAAGCCTCTGCATCCCAATTGAGCTGCTCTGCTTCATCGTGTAGCGCTCAAGGACAGCTGTGGAAGACATAGCTGGCAATAAGCGCTCTATACTCTGCCCTCTGCCACGGTGCATTGAGGACACGCACGCACACACGCGCACGCATACTTCTACGCCGATCAGATGCGGTGAAATGAACATCTTATCTTCGAGGTACAATGTGGTCTGTGTTTCGAAATGACTGGAAATATTAATCACATCTCATCCAAGTGGAGCATGAGGCACAGCAGATGGGGTAGACGAAATGAGACTTTGTGGCCCGGTTTACCCACAGTTTCCTCACTGGGATTCTGGCAAACGCACGGAGAAAAGGTCTGTTGGTGTTGGCCACGAGGGTTGTGTTGTGATAATCTCGAAGCGGGCTTCAAAGGAGTCGATTTGGAAAGCGTGCATGCTGGATGGTCAGCATAAAAAAAACAAAAATGTCAGTTTAGCCCAGAAATGGTCGAAAGTCCTCATCATTTGGTTTTAGTTTGGTTCTGAGAAATAAATAAATAAATAGTTTAAGTAAAAAGAAACTGTCCTCCAGCAAGGAGACATAACTCAAATAAGTGGAGGGTGTTGCCCAGAATCAAAAATTGGACCATAAGTCCACCCAATTACTTAAACATTTCTTATCTGTGAAATACTCGGTAACTCAAGTTCCACATGTTGTCCTTAAACTATCGAACTTGACTAAGCTGAGAATGCAATCACCGCTAATCCTTTAATCTAAAAGTTTTCCTTAAAATAAAGTTCATAACCCTCACCGCGACAGTTTATCTCCTGAAAGCCAATGACATTTGGGTCCCATGTCACTCCTTACTTCATTCTTGTCCCCAGACTGTTGAGCTCCGTCTTTTTTCCATTAGCGAATGATGGACATTTTGTGTCGAGTCATTACTGCCCTTCAGTGCTTGCTGCCACATTCTCTCGAAAATGCTTTTTCAGATTCACTGGAGGGCTAGTGGGCTCAACATTTGAAAACGATGTCAAGCTTAACTCCTAATTACACAAAACAAAACAAAATTGCTGACATTTTAATAGGAATTTCATCTGACAGTTCACAACCAAGTTCAGAAAAGACTGACAGGAAAAGTGACAGGAAGTGACCTGAGGCTTGGAAGCATTAGACTGGACTGTATGTAGCCTTAATGAGCTCTACTGGGGTCTGCCTTGGCTCTGCAGAGACTAGTGTATCGGTCTCAACCTTGAGCTCAGAGGGGGAAACTCTAGGGCCGGGGCTCTCTTGTTTCTGGACACCCAGCCTCATTTTCAGCTGTGACCTTCCTCTGTCCTCCCTGCAGCTGCTCCTGATGCCAGTGAGCGGACCCAGACAGGATGGACCCCCTGTGGGGAGCTGCTGCTGCTCTGCTGCCAAAGGATCAACTTACATCCGTCAGTGCCGCGCAGATAAGATGTGAAATCAAATATTTGAGGTTGATCATTTGCTTTCGGGAGGCAAATCTCTGGAGCTGAGGAAGGGGTGTCTCCAGGCTGTTCCTCCCTATGCTCAGCCTGTTAGTGGTTAGAAGGTTGAATGGGATAGTGTGAAGGCAGCTTGCTCTATTCTGTGGCGCAGATGGAAAAGGGGAGGCAAACAGCAGTGTGGCTGGATTCCCTGTAAAACACATCCAGACATCCTGTTCTGTCTCCTCGGTCTAGTCAGAGTGGGACTGTAGGGTGGCCGAAGACTAGCAGCTGTCGAGCCAGATATGGCCCACAACGTTTAACCGTAACTCTCAGGGTTGAGGAAATCCCCTGGCCGTGCCTAACAAGGGGAGGGTTTATTATCAGGATGGGGAAGTTTACTTTCAGATTTCAAATAATGGATCCTAGATTAGTGATTACTGGCTTTGAAGTTCACGTTTGTAACACAATCTATTGGTTAAATCACCAACTCAGTAAGGTCATTACTTTTGTATTGCTTTCCCTCTGAAATTGAATTGGAAATTCATTATTACTGCTATTACAACTAGTACTACTTCTACTTCCACTACTACTACAAATAATAATGTTTCTAATATATCATAATCTCTGCAGTGCAGTCAAACAAGTAATTGCACATTTCTTAAAACGAGCAGAAATCTGGCACATATTACACTTGCTGTCATGTTTTCCATTCAGATTCCTATAACCTGTTTACCTGATTAATATTAAACACATTCCTCTTCATAAAGTACACGTTTAAAGGCATTGGGGTAATATGAATATGAATAGTATATGAATATGTGTAGTGTATCTTTAAATATATTTAGCAGAATGTGCGGTGGCTCCACAGTAAGACTGATCCATGAGGCAAGGACTCAGCATCCCCTTAGGTTATGCTTCCCTCTTGTGGCCAGTCAGGCTAACTGTTCCACTGTGAGATCCTGGTCAACTCAGTGACAGCAGCAATCATAAAATAAATGTAAAACATATTTTAAACAGTTAATATACATTGATACAAATTATTACTATTAATCTGGATACATTTGGTGGTTAAAACTCAAAAATAATGAGTCATGTTCATAGTTTTCTTTCTTGGATAGAAAGGTCAACAAACACATAGATCTTAGGGGGGATTTTTCTTTTCTTTTTCTTTTTTAATTGCCTCCAAATACATTTCTTGCAATTTCTGTTTGATTGCTCTCCATCATAATGACAGAAACCACAAGATCTGGGCTCACTTGGGCTACTTAGGGAAGTGCCACACCCACCCCCATGGCTGTATGAGCGTTTGTGCACAGCCCCCGTTTGGCCCTGTGGTTGACTTCCTGGAGGGAGACTCTCTGGGAGGTCAGACAGCTGCACGTCCTGCACTTTATTACTGTTTTGAGTCACCATCAAGTCTTCAAGAAGTGCTGCCAAAACATCCACGTTCTGCTGCCCTTCAGCAGAGCGTGAACCGCCTCGGTTGTTCCAAACTTTCTTAGAGATACTGGATGTTGAACGAAGGACTACATGTGCAGAAAACATCAATAGCTGTTGACCCTGAGAACGTGAAAGAACATTACACTAGTCACTGGGGATTGTACTGCTATTTGCACTTAAGACCATGACAAACAGGCGTGAAAAGACTTTTTAAATATAGTAAGGAGCTCTCAGAAGATAACAGTGTTGTTCACTTCACTTGAGTGCGTATCCGCTATGCATTGGTTGGCAAGATTATGAACATAAGTACAGTTCAAGCAATTCCAGTCACTTTTTTTCTTAATTTATCAGCATGAGTTTTTGCTGAAACTGTAGATAACACTGCTGTGCCTCGTGTTACACTGACTGGGTGTGTCAACAGTTTGCAAGATAGCACAAACTCTTCTATTCAAATGATGCAGCTGGCAGAATTCAATAAGTTTGTAACTAGTGAGTAATGCAATTCAACAGATCTGTGGAGGATTGGAGGCTAGCATGCGCTTGGATCAATGTTGTCACCAGCCTGCCCATCCAAAAAATTCAATGACTGATACCCATACTGGAGGAAAGCAATATATTTATTAGATTAGAGTGATATTTGGTTTCCAGTGGCGGCAAAAGTATGCGGCAGGTTCAGAGCTAAACAAAAACTCAAACCCACAAGAAACATACGCAGAAACATATGCTGTTTGAATGACATCTGCGGTTGAAATACACAGACAGTGTGACTCCATGAAAAATGGGAAAACCACTGATAAGTGTTTGTGGTTAGATTAAAAGCTACATTTACAAACAATAAATGCCAGTAAATGATCACAGTCTGTGAGTAATAATCATTCCCTGCATGGCAAACACAAACGATTAGGAGCATCCGAGCAGAAAATGAGTGCTAAATGGGCAACAGTCACTTCAGTCTTTTCCCCCTTGTGATGGTTTGACTGCATTACACACAATATTGTGTAATCACTTACATGCGAAATATTTCTTCCAGTGTTTGTCTTCTGGAAAAAACAAAACGATTTAGGGAAATGGTGGTAACGTGGATGCAGACTGCAGATAGAGTTAAAGCCTGTTACAAAAGGTCACTGTTAAGGTATCTAACTATTAAGATATTACAGTGTGAATGCAATATCACAAAACACTTTTTACACTTGGCAACAAAGAACATTCATGGCTTCAAATAACACCTCGGTAACATTCAAGTCTGATTATTATTTATAGGGTGATATCTATTTATGGGCATTACATTCAAACGTTAAAGAGAAGCATATGGTTGTGTACCAACTAATCTCTGTATATATTTCATTGCTCTATAAACAATAGAAGATCCGTATAAAAAGTCAAAGTATAAAATTACAAAATACGAAGTCCAATCCAAGAGACAGTTGAAGTAAAGTCCCATCAGTGGATCAGCACATCAATAGAAAGACATTTACTAGAACACAGACAGTAGCATTACAGTAACTGACAACTTGACAGGGGACGTCCTTTGTCTGGCTTAGGTGAAGTTAAATAAAGTCAAGGGTGCGTCACACCAAAGTTTCTGGCAGAGCGTCTGCAGTATCCGTTGACAGAATCTGCCATATATGCCACCTCTCCCTCTGCCACGCCGGTGTACCATGGGCCGCTCCCTCCCCAGGGCCAGAGACAGCCACAGGATCCACAGTCTGGGGGCTGCTGCTCTGTGGGGATTGGGTGTTCAGACCTCCAGACTGATAGCTGCAGAGGGAGGGCGTGGAGTGCGAAATATGGGTGTCCCTAAAAGGCCCAGAGTGGTGAAGGGGAGAC
>CABFOQ010022633.1:8799-21630 GCA_900660455.1 Gephyroberyx darwinii
TGAGCTAAAGAGAGGGGGCTGATGGGATAGCGTTCTGCAGAGAAACTCTGAGGGAAGTTGGTGATCAAAGACAAATCTTTATGTCATTGTACAGTAAGAGAGAGAGAGAGAGAGACAGAGAGAGAGAGAGAGAGAGAGAGAGAGAGAGAGGAGGTAGAGAGAGGTAGAGAGAGACAGAGAGAGAGAGAGAAGCAAAGACAGAGAGAGAAAGAGAGATAGAGAGAGAGAGAGAGAGAGAGAGAGAGAGAGAGAGAGAGAGAGAGAGAGAGAGAGAGAGAGAGAGATCCCAGGATTTAAAATGCTCACATTGACATGACAATAGATTTATGAAATTCCTTTTATTTTTTTAGCCAGTCAGGCACCATGGTATGATTTTGAGGCCATGATTCACCTTATCAATCAGCTTATATGGCTCCTCCACATTGATCTTAAAGATGGCTTCGGTACGGAACTGTTCTCTGAACTCATGCTGCTTGACCTGAAAGATGAAAACACTGCACATGTATGATCCAAACAAGCTGTAATTTAGATGCATGCTTGTCACTACATCCCGATCTATACCTCTGCAGGTTGGGGGATGGTGGTCATATATAATGCAGGAGAGAAAATGAGCCGGTTTAAATGTCAGACACTGAGCTCTTTGTTAGGGGGTGCCACACTGACATCCTACCCTCCCCGCACACAGCCTCACCTTGAGGCACACATGCATGCACACACACGCTCTCACCTCAAAGCGGACACATTTCCTGCGTATGACTGAGACTTCATTGGATTGTAGCGGCGCCACTTCATGTTTGACAGTGAAGGCTATCTTCCTCAGACTCTTCCACTTCTCAGGCAGCTCCTGTGTTATTGTGATAATAATGTACAGTATGTAACATAGGAACAATGTACATATGTGTGTGTTCCTGTGTGTGTGTGTGTGTGTGTGTATGTGTGTGTGCTGATACACACCTCCAGCTGTGTGTAGACACTCTCTGGGAGTTGTTGTCCGTAGGTCTTGAGGAGCTCGGCGGTAGACTTGAGAGGTTTGAAGTGCTGTTCGTTGCTGATCTGTCTGTCTCGTATGGCCATGAGGTGGCCCATGATGTCCACCAGGCCCGCGTAATCCCCATCTGTCACCTTGTTCGAAAGACCACGGGCTGTGTCATGGACAAAGGAGGACAAGCCCCTCACACTGAGGAATAGAGGAAAGAGAAGAATGGAAAGTTTGAGGGGAGGAGGGGAATAACACAGAATAATAATTCACACAGAAAGAAACTTGTAACAAAGTGTTTTGTGTTTAAGGTGCTATATGTCTGGTGTAGGATTATGTGTATGTGAGTGTGTGTGACAAAAGCAAATACACTAATACGTCTAACCTCTGGTTTACGTGGTTGAGCAGGTGCTCCTTGAACATCCAGCTCCATCTCTTGATAACATTCATCAATGTGTGTTTGAAGGGTCTGATGTCCAGCTGCAGCCAGCCACAAAACACCCTCCTGTCCTCCATCTTGCTCACTCGCACATACAGAGACTCAAACAGGTTGATCTGGAACGAAAATTGGAGTATGGTGACTCAGAGACACAAGATCAAAGAGGACAAAGTAATGGATTTGTAATTTGGAGGCAGTGTTAGCTTTGAGAGAAGCAGGCTTGTGACCAGGAGGTCGGTGCTTTGAATCCCTGAAATGGCTGGGAAAAACTGAAAAGGAATGAGAAACACTCTCGCATCCATCAGCCACCACCATCAATGTGCCCTTGAACAAGACGCTCATTCCCCAGAGCTGCTCAGAGGTGAACAGCAGAAGACTCCGGTTGGTACTGGGCAGGTAAATCAAGGTTATAAAAGCAGGGTTAAAGGCTGTGAGAATCATGAATGTGGACCATGATGTGGGGCACCTGTTCTTTGAATTTATCCAGAGTGGGAGGGTTCTTCTTCAGTTCATAGTCGGCATACAGCTCAGCCTCCTCTGTACTCAGCACACGGCCATACAGCAGGAACTGTCTCATAAATTCAGCCCTGTGAAAGGGAAGATATTCAAGTCAAGTCAAGATATTCTGGTGCTGTTCAGAGTCCTTGACCTTACAAATCAAGATGCATGTTGGGTAAAATCTTTTATTCAAATGTAACAAATTATAAGACATTATGTAGAAAACCTTGCTGTGTTCACAATGTGTGTCACAATTAATGTGTCACAATTAATTCACAATATTTCTCAATATTCAGAAAAAAAAATCACAATCACCACTCAAATACATGAAATTACTCAAATGTGCTCAAAGATAAAAAAACAAACAAAACCGATAAACATTAGCGACAGACAGTTACACACTGCTGACCTGTCATCAGTCCAGAGGTAGCAGTAGCTGGCAAACGATCCCTGGTACTCCCTGACCTGAAAATCAACACAATCTTCCTAACTATAAGCATCATGAACGACTCCAATACTGTGTGGATGACAAACGGACACCCACCTTTGCGATGGCTGTACGTGTCCGAGAGCGAATCACATGGCACAGCTCTGACACGTCTGCCATCTCATCTATGTCTGACTAGAAGAGGAGGAGGAGAGAGATTAGAGTTGCTATTTATACTCAACCATGTGTGTATGTATGTATGTGTGTATACGTGCATGCAGTGTGTATCTGTGTACCACCCACCTGATAGTTATCCAGCTGTTTATGCTTGGCCACTCTGGGTATGAAGGACACCATGTTGTTAATATTAGCCACCATCTTATCGACAATATCATAGAAGTTGCCGTGGTGGCTGAAGTCCAGTGAGGGGTCAAAGGTCATCTCATTGGCATTGAGGACCAGCTGGACCCCAAAGAGTGGTGTGATGCGCTGGGCAGGGTCTGTGTTGTCCATGAAGTACTGCAGGGAGCAGCGTACTGCGCTGGAGAAGCCCGTGAGGATCATGCGGTCAACATAGTCTGTGTAGGCCTGCCACTCAGGGCTGTCTGGGTCCGACACACCCAGCAGAGACTGGTTCTCCTGGGACAGAGTGGATGTGGGGGCAGGGGGGTCAGAGGGAGTTAGGAAGGAAGAAAGAGTGAGCCAGTGAGTGAGTGGAAATTCCATGCAAGTCTGTTTCACTGATAAATGCTGTTTTTCTGAAGTAATGTGTATCTACTGTTGAATAAGATCAGTGAGTATTGCATCTGCACGTGTACGTGTGTGTACTGTACCTGCAGCAGTGTGTACCTGCTCTCCAGAATCAGGAACGAGTGGTATGCATGTATCCGAGTGCAGCATGTTTATGTATTTTGGTACTGTGCATTTGTTTTTGTACCTGCATTAGTTTGTGTATCTGCTCCCCAGTGGCGGTGATGAGTGCGTACTGTCTAGCAACACTCTCTTCCGCGTCAGAGAGGATGAGGAGGGTAGAGCCCCGGTTCTTCCGGGTGATGAAGGCCCGGTGGCTGAACTTCCCCATCAGGGCCTGGATGGCCTCCACATTGGCCTTGCTCTTCTGGACACGGCTTGAGACGCCCTAGTGATGCCAAGAGAGAGAGATTATTACAGCAGTAAAACCCAAGAGGGTGATTTGTACTGTGATTAGGAGCACGGTAGCGATGTGGTGAGGTACGAGGCACTTACTCTGGGTACGATCCGCATTACCAAAGTATCCACAAGCACAGTAAACAATGCCCTCTGGGATAATATAGTTTTTACCTTTTTTTTTTTTTACTTTTCAGCAGCTGCAAGGCAGATGGGAAGCGGCAGCTTTGGAAAAAGTGCTGCACCTCGCTTCTTTTTAGGCACAGCGAAGCGCTTTCTTAACTTGAGAAAAGTTCATGACATGGATCCCATTTTTTTATCAGCTAACCAATCACAGTGAAAAGGAGGCTGGGTTTGATGCTACATAGGTAGCTGACAGTTTGACTGCAGCCCGCCCTCCTCAGGATCCTCTGCTTCCAGAGAAAAAGCCAGGATGTCAGAACATGCAGTCAAACATGCCATGGTCAAACATACATACAACATACAAACTCAAACCAGCACATGCAACATGCATGCACGTATCTATTGCTTGATTATGTAACCTACATCTACTTTATGATGTAAGCATGATGATATAAATCATCACTAGCTGAGTGCTGGTGTAGGACTTTTTCATATAATCAGCAAAAAATGCAGCTGAGGTTGTGCTCTTAGTACAAAAAAACCAAAATGATGTCAACACGAGCAGAAAAGAGAATTATCCCACACACTGAGATTACCTGTGCCCCTACATATTTGTTGATGTCGCATTCAACAGATCTTCCTCAAGACAAATAGTGTGCAATGTGCGTGAGTTTACCTTGACCAAGTCTCGTGTGGTCTGAATGTAGTCCCACAGGTCGTCCTGAGCCCAGATCAGTTCCTGGACGGCGGGGTTTAGCTGCCGCCGGGCTCCATCCATCTCCTCTTTGACCAGTCCCAGCTCTACAGCCAGGATGGTGCTGTGGAGCTGGTTGTACCATTGGGTCACCAGAGTCAGCGTCTGGGTGTACTACAGGACACACCACAATGTTAACACTGTAACTTGGATGGTTTTTAACATATTTTCGATATATATATATATATATATATATATATATATATATGCAGAGATTTTAGAAGGACAGGGCTTGACTGATGGAAAATGCCACTTTCAGCAAACCATTTACAGCTTTAAATACAGGTAAAGCTCATGAACAGCTCTCACATGCTGTCAGCTGTATGTGTAGCCATTGTAACCAGAGGAGCCAAGTTACCCACCATGTAGAGAGTGTCTCGTTTGGAGTAGAGATGGAGAGCTGCTTTAGGGATGTTGTGGTTCTTCAACATGTCTAGATACTTCACCTCCCTTAGCACTGATGCCAACTGGGGAGAGAGAGACAAAGACAGAATCTAATACACAACTGAGCGAAAAAACCTTAGAACTCATTTATCCTTATGAATGGGGAGTGGTAGATGTGAAATGGCCAATCATGGAACACAATGATCATTGCACAGTACGCCACAAAAGGCTCGTGTCACGGGTAGTGGCCAGGGGAGAGGATCCCGCCCTTCTGAGGCTCATCAACAATGGATCAGCCTATTTAAACCCTTCTCTGCTCTCATTTCAGTGGCTGGTCTTGAGATTGCTACCTGGGTCACACAGCCGCTCTGCAAGCCTCCAGTTTTGTGCTTGTGAACGGTGGTTACTCCTGTTTGCTTTAGTTTTGTTTTCCCAGGGTATGTCTGGTAGTTCTTTGTTTGTTGCTTTTTGCCCAGCTTTTGTTTGGTTGTTTTCTGTTGCGTTTAATGAGCGTTGGGATTCCGTCTGACTATCAAGCGACAACAAAATGCAACAAAAGTAGCAAAAAAGTCTTCTTTCTGGTGTATGAATTCAATTTTTCTCAACTTAAAGAGAGTGATTTGTTTAGTCTACTGTCTACCATATGTTTTCCACTATTATGTTCATTACCATTATGTTTGCAGTCTATCAAACATCCTCTAACCTTGTGTCTTATTAGGTACTACTTTATGAAACCAATGCCACCAAGACAAATCCCTGTACGAGTATTGTTCTTATAGTAGAAAGTGACTTGGTGATTGTCTCTCCGTTCTCCTTACAGCAGGGTTGAAGTTGACCTGGAACAGGCTCGTGTCAGTGTCCAGGATGAGTAGTGGTTCCTGGAGGTGGGTATGACAGAGCTCCTCCAGCCCCTCGGTCCACTCGGAGAACAGCTCCTCGTCATGCTGGTCCAGGACCTCCAGAATACGCTCACACTTATGGAGGATATCCTCTGCTTCAGCAGAACCCAGAGGCCTGGGAGCGAGGGAGGGAGCGAGGTAAAGATGGGGGCGAGAGGAAAGAAGATAAAGACAGAAATAGACATGTCATCTGTGTACGTAGGTTTGACATGTATACTGTATTTAGGCAGTGTGTGTGTATGTTTAGCTGTATGACTCTAACTACACGTTGACATGAAAGTAAATCACATTATGGGTTACTCTCAAAGTTATGAGGCTTTTGCTTACAAACAGTTTTGTTAATAATTTGTGTTTTGAAATATTGACTTTCAGGTACCAATATTTTTTTTTTACCAAAATAGACATATAGCATTTTGTACGCAAGACGAGAGCGGTCGTGGTTGCTCATATTTTTTATTCCTCTTATCTCGAGATCACAGCGTAATTATATTGTTACCTTGAGATAACACATTCATTTTAAAAATACATTTTGACACAACTTTTGTCCCATTACTGTTAAGCCTAGTAATCCTGATAGTGTAGCCAGACTGAAGTGGAATTGACATTCTCAGAAGGAGAAGTCACGATTGATCAACACATTTTACTTTAATCAGACAGAAATTGCAACTACAATCATTAACCTAATCCCGAGAACATTTTTTGGTCTCATGATAACGTGATAATTACAAGGAATCACAAGGAAACAAAGTTTGATATCTCAAGATAACAAGACAATTAAGTCGGGTTTTTGAGATAACGGGAGGAAAAACAACCACAGCCGCTCTTGGCTTCCATAAAAAACTCTTCATGTCAATTTTGTTTATAGTACAGTCAAAAGCATAAAAACATGGTGACAATATCGTGTTAGCCTTTTAAACTATTGACTAATTTACAGTGTTACATGGATTGGCTTTTGATGATGCGTCTTGATTGCCCCTCCTGCCCCACCCCCCACCAACACATAATAAATAAATGACAAATTAAACATAAACTATAAATCAGATTGTGCTATTGACTGTATATTATGTTGGTTAACAGATGAGATAATTGTGTGTGTATTTGGGTGGGATTGGTACATACATGTGCGCCAGCTGGTTGAGGTTGCTCCTGTTGGTGAGGATGCGATCCCGAAGCTCCTGAGACCATTTGAGGTTGCCGGCCACCGCAGGCATGTTCTTACCCAGGATGGCAGAGCCGGACCGCAGCTGAAAAACAGGCTTGATGATGTTGATGGCGATGATGATGAGAAATTTAGTCTGGACATTCTGAGCTAATATGTGTGCCAATACCCACACTTATAACTCAATATGATGACTCTCTCTCTCTCTCTCTCTCTCTCTCTCTCTCTCTCTCTCTCTCTCTCTCTCACCCTGTCTCTGTGCTGGTCAAGTATAAACTGACAGTGGTGAATTTCCTGGTTGAACATGGCCAACAAAAGGCTGTAGTTAGGAGAGAACAGCTGGCTGATCCTCGGTCTCTCAAGCAGGGTGCCAAAGATCTGCAGCAGCTAGATGGGACACAACAACACAGTTATATCAGGAGCACAATGGATCATTACAGTATATTACTATTGTGGGTACATGGCTTTGTGTTGCCTTGAATATGAATGTTTATAAATCATGATTTAGGTAAAGGATTCGAGGTATAGCAGCCATACCTTGAAGGTGGACTTCAGGCTTTTGGAGTGCTGGAAGGCCAGATTGAGGACTGTCCCCAGCCTCTGGTCAAAATCTCTGTTCTGCTCCATGAAACGCCTGTAGTCACTCACAAAGTCCTGGACACAAGGAATGAGAAAGGAGACAATAGGTGTGTTCACGCCTTGTACTGTATCACATCAAGAGTAAGCTCTGAGTGAACTTTTATTATTACTTTTATTCTATTGCAGCTTGTATTGCACTATAGATCCTGTAAGCTCTGCCCAGTTAAATAGGTTAGCATGTGTAGGAATAATATTCTCCAAAAAACTATATCAAAAAAGGACAGTTCCAGTCCTCAGCTCTAATTGGCTGAGACACGCTGGAAGCCATTGTAAAATACACCTGTGATCATATAATAGTTAGTTTAGATATTAATGCTCTAACAGAAAATCACCACTCATACTGCTGCTCATCATTTAGCTGCGGTTCAAGAGTTACACTGTAAATCAGTGCAGTCAAGGAAATTCAACTAATCACGGCAAGTGAGGGAAATTAGTTTGAAAGTGCTGCAGGCGCTAAATCGAGTACTTTAAAAACGTGTGCACATTTTATTAACATGTAGACACATGTTAATTCATTTGTTCACGCAAATTATGAAATTGTCTGCATAAAATAATGAAAATAGGGGCATTAATTAACCAAAACGAGGGAACGATAGGATAGCCTATCCTGTGCAGCCAAATTAATTAAAACAAGGCCACGAGATCTATTTCACGCACACCCCCTTCTCTTGTTCTCAGTAAATTATGGCCTCAAAATAGTTTTTTCTCCTGTGGCCAGAACAAGTAGTATTCCTAAAAATGTCTTTTAGCTATTCTAAAATAGCACTGTGATATCTTTGACTTTATTGCCACAAACGCAAATAGGCCTCACATCATTGGTGTAGTCCAGGGGGTCATATTTGCTCTCTCGGAGGGCTCGCCAGCGGTCATGAAACTCCTCACTCATGCTGAAGACCATCTCACTGAGGATCTTCCCTCTGGAACCCCCAAGTTCCACCTTCTCTAGCTTCAGGAAGTCCAGTGCTGTTGCAAACAGCTCCTATGAATCAGAGGTGAAGGTCACTAAAAGGTCAGTGTCATAAGAGGGAAGTCAGTGTCAGAGGCACTGATGATTAACAGTTCAACTGAATGTCAGTGTTGTGAACGTGAAGAAATCTGACTGTTCTGTCAGCTGGGAGTGTTTTATATTACTTCATGAGAATTAAAAAGGAAATGAAAAAACTAAAAATATATGTTCATAGTGGAAGTGTGCAGGCCTGTTTTTCAACAACTGAAACTTTCTGACAAAGCACCATTGAATTCTGTTTTCAGATGAATGACTTTTGAAAGATTTTCTATGGGATTACTGTTATATTGCATAGTTTGAGAGAGTGGAGAGAAACTGTATTGATCTGGATTGACTATATGTAACCTAGTGCCATGTTATGAGTTATACTATTTAATGTGTCTGCTCTAACGTGAAAGGACATTGTTAGCCAATGAGAAGTTTCTATTTTAGCCAATCCCTGGTTCTGATTGGCAGAGAGTTATGATCTCGTTGCACCTACATTATTGCAGGCAAAGCTGGAGAAATGTAACCAGTGGATAATAAATGAAGGTAAAGATATCTGCATTACATGATTCAAATACGATAAAAGTTAGTAGAACGTGAAATTCATCGTAGGAATTAATTCAACTTGTGAGCTAGCACTGCTGGTCGCTTTTCTTTTATTAAGCTAACGTGACGTATCTTTTGCTCCTGCTAGCTTGCTAGTTTAACCCTGTTTCTGGGTGTATGTGTCGTTCTCAGAGATATACCAGAGATACAAGTGATGAAACTTGTTCTCAACATAACAGTAAGAGTATAATTTAACTTGCAACTTAGTTAAATCATTGTTCATTTTCTAAAATAACCATTTGATGTTGTTAAACCTTCAGCGCAAACTATATGTTTTTTTTTTTTTTTTTTACCGATTGGTACAATGGTGCATTCAGGACACTTTCAAGCTCTGATTTTTGAGTTTCATGCGACATTCCAGGGTGTTTATGTGTTATATGTTTCATCTTAACCCATATTATTTATTGGTTAAAGTCACCAGAACTGTAAATACTACTTACTTATATTCCTATTTGAAATAGAGTAGTTAAAATGAGTATGTTGTAGTACAACAGAGACTAAGTCCTGTTTGTAAACACAGGACAGGTCTTTTTGAATATGCTGAAACTGTGAGAGTTCTTGAGAAGCCGATGACAATGTCCAGTTGAAGTAGATAGCGAGCTACCCAAATGGTTTGAGAAGATTCACGTACTGGAGCTAGTGAACCTACTGACCCTCAGGTGGTGTCAGCTTCACCAAGCTTTCAATGCTAATCTGTGCAGGATCCACACTTGAGACATCTACTTTGTAACCTGTACCCAGCCAAAAAACCTAAGTCAGGTGTGCACATTTCTGCTTTTCCTTTACATATCACTAGCAAGACACAGAGCTACGTGTGAACTCAGGCACCTCGATCATGAGCAGCCTATCCATGATTTGGTCTGTGCGCTGGAACACCAGTGCGGCAGGGAAGTCCCAGTACTTGATGGTCTGCCCATGGCGGTAGTACTGGGGGATCCGCTGCCGATGAGTTTGGAACAAACGTTTGAAGCTGCGCAGAACTGAGATGGTCATCTGGACCCTCTCCACCCCCTCCTCCAGCTCCATCTTAAACAGCTCCTCAGGGATAAGGTAGCCAAAGGCCTGGGCACATACACACACACACACATTCACATGGTCATTTGGATGAATACTTACTTAAATTATTCAACTGTTTCTCTCCAACACACTTTCTCTCTCTCATGTACACACACACACACACTGCTGTACCTTCTCGATGAGCAGGTTGCAAAACTCCTGCAGGAGGACCACCATGCGCTGCGGGGAGCAGTAGTACTGGGAGTGGCTCCAGATGAGACAGAGGGTATGGAAGAGGGGAGGCAGCAGAGTGTCTATCTGTGGAAAACTCTTCTCTTCAAAGCTGCTGATGAGCTTACGCAAAGGGCGTAAGTACAGGTCTATGTCTTCTGCCTCCAGCACCGCTAGGAGAAACAAAAAGAATGAATGGATAACAAGAGGCATCGGTGTTGCACCTTGAAGTTTTATTTAGCGGTGGGGTTTGGTTGGTTCTATGCCTTTTCCAGTTTCAGCTAACACTTTTTTCTAGATGAGAATGAAAGAGCTAAAATTACTTATTGGGGAAAATTACTATTTTAAACTTTGGCCTGATACCTTTGTGTTTTGAGTGTTTGTGTTTGTTTTGTGCGACACTGGGCTACATAATAACCGTTATTTTCGTAGTTTCACATTTTCTATAGCAGCAGTGGCAATTTGCTTGCCACGTTGACACAAACAAAGGGTAGGCATAGTGGCATGGGAATAAAAATGCAGTATATTTATCAAGCCAATGACTGCTTGATCTACACATCGTTCCAGGGCAATGGTTCTGCAGCGCACGAGATGATGAAGAGCTTGGAAATAATTTAGGAATGATAGGTGAGAAGTGGTTCTGCTGCTCTACCCTGGTTGACTTTGAGACAGATGTCATTGAAAGAGGAGTAGTAGCTGCTCTTGATTCTCCTCAGGATCTCCATGATCTGCTCCACCTTGGGGCTCTGGATCTACGTGGTAGAATGTACAACACCGGTGTTAACACGACAGACTGGAGAGGAATCAGACGGTATATTGCATTTTCAATTTACATTTTCTATTGAATGGTTTGAAAGTGAATTGACCCAACCCTGGCACACGTGCACACGCAAACATGAGCACACCAGATTTACTGGAACATCTGCATGAAAGCGTATCAGGAGTGAATGATTACATTTTTCCTTTTCAAGGCAATCTGTGCTACTCCCAACCTGAAGATGAAGGTTAAAAACATCCCAACTTTCCAGACCTGCCTGGAACCTTACAACACACACATACATGCATGTGCAGATACACACACACACACACACCACAAGCCTCAATCGGCACAGAACCTATTTCACCCGTGTCCTACTTGTGACTGGATGCCCAGGAGGTTTTCCTTTTGAGTGGCCCAGAAGTGGAGCTCCACGGTGGGGCCCGGGTGGTCTCCTTGGCGCAGCACCATGCCTGAGTCCTTCTTCAGGACAGTCCATATCTGGCCAGACCACTGAATCACCAGTGTTTCTATAGAGTACAATAAGCCACGGTCCAGCGGCCAACCCGCGGGGCTGAGGGAGACAGAGACTGTTTTTCAAGATGTAAGTCTGCCAAATGTTGTGATGAAAGAGAGTCTCGGCTGCTGTTCTTTCCGTTTGTAGTTTAGTCTGAATGTTTTTTAAGAAAACATCCACTTTAATTCCATTTCATCCACTTCAATTCTGTTTTTTCAAAGAAATTGACAGTTTAGAATAGTTAGGTCATTTTGTCCTTCTCCAGTCTAAAAGATGCCATGCCATTACTGCTAGCAAACACTTAATCCAATAAGCTTTGTTAGCAGCAAAGGCACAGTGTAGGAGAGAGAGTCTGAGTAATCGCTCTTGTGTGAGTCAGCTGAGAAAATAGATCTGAAAAGCCTATACAGTGGATATATCAGCACAGGGGCTAAAATAAGCCCTCAGACTGATATATTAACATGTCGTGGCTTACAGTTTTATTTCATGAAATCAAACAAGCACTTCTGATAGAAGAATGAAGAAAAACACGAGGCTATTTTCTCATTGTAAGAGTTAAAAGGCCTTTATGTTATTAGCTTTGGCGTAGCAGAGAATTAAGAAAAGTGTTTCTTTTCATATGAGGAGAGTGCTTTGGATCTTTCCTTTGTCTCCTACTGTGTGTGGTACATTTGCAGGCTTATTTCACAATGTTTCAGTACTATAATTTAAGGTTACCGATCCCCTAGCAAATTATATGTCAATCATGGTTGCGGTTTGGGAGCATTTCACAACGGCATTGTATATATACGACACTGAGTTTCACACGGTTATTTATCGTGGGAACAGAGGAAGACAGTGCCACACCATTTTCATTACATAATCTCACACCCACACATACACACACGCTGACCTGAGTACAATGTCCTGAGGCTTTGCTCTCTCCAAGCACAGTGGCAGGGGCAGCAGTGTTCGTCCCTCGGCGTGGCCTTTCAGAGTGACCACCCTGCTCCTCAGCTTCTCCAGGTGCCGATGGATGTCGTCGGACACCACCCGGGGCCAGTCCTCATGGTTCAGACCGTTGGACAGCACACACACCAACACCTATGCTTGCAGAAGCACACCCACAGACACACATCAACACACACAAGTTGTTCTGAGGTGAGTGGACACACTTGTAGTTTTTAACCTCACTCTTGTACCATTCACACTATATTGATATCTGCAGTACAGCCCGTCTTTATTTGTCTCTTCATCCCTCCTCCATATTATCCCTTAGGAGGGGGTGGCAGCGTGCATGTCACCCTGGA